>JARFJB010002149.1:415000-718575 GCA_036346205.1 Vesta saturnalis | reverse complement strand
CAAAAAATATGATTTGTTCAAGTTTTAAAAACCAATCAATTCAAAATACCACACAACAACACACACACACACACACACACACACACACACACAACACACACACAAACGCCACTGCACCAACAACGCAAAAAAAACAACAACACAGAAAAATAGAAAATGCAAGAATAAAACATTAACACGCGAACACACACACAATCATATCAACAAACATGCATATCAATCTGCTAAACACTAATTGGGCAGACAAAAATCCATACGAAGGAATGTGTTTCTAGTGATACGATGAATTACACACAAATAGTTGATCTATCATTCAAATTAACGTGTGACACTATTACCGATTTTATCGTACAGTGGTAAAAATATTTTGCATTAAATTAATAAAACTCTTATACAATAACAAATCAGCCAAACTTGAAATCAGGCGTTTATATATTATTTTACATACAAGGACTGCTTTATCAATACGTTGTCAAAAACCTTAGATTTATAAACAAGGCTGAACGTACTATTTTGGTTTAAAAATGTATGCTTTATTCGCCCTGCTATTACTATCAAATTTAAATTTCTTGTGTGCTTCAGAAAGTTAGACATCTGGCTGACATATTTATATTAAGTTTAAATTATTTTTCGGTTGAATTAAAACTAATACGCTAGTTTTAAGGAGAAATTTTGGTTTAATTCAGTAAAGTTTCATTCATAGTTTGATTTAAATTTTTCTGTTAGGTCTAGCACTATCAAGCAAGGTAATTGTTACCGTTAAACGTCTGGTTAAATAAATAGTGACGAAAAGAAAAATTTCTTGTTTGGTTCATTAACAGTCTAGCTATCTAAACACGATATCCGTTGTGTAAACCTATTAGTACTTGAACACGAAATTGTATATCTACATTAGTCCTGTATACAGAATTAGTTATTTATGTTTTGTATAGTATTCATAGGGTTTATGAATTTATCTCGAAATTAAATCGACTTTGCTAACTAGCAGTAGTTACTCCTTTATTATTATGGTATAGCAGTGAATTCCTAACAAGGCCTGTTTTTCTGGACTTGTCAACCATCTTTGGTTTCTAACTGTAACGTATTCTTATATTGTGTCGCAGTTTTCTTGGTTATGGATATAAATGAAATAAAGTGATGCTTTTATCACTCTATGTGTTCTTCTGACCACCAGAATTCAAGTGCCTAAGCGACCGACAAATTTGACCTAATCCTTATTTGCAGTTAAGCATACTTTTTTGGCACATACTATTCTGCATGTAACAATTGTCATAACAATTCATTTTATTACCTTAAATCATAAAAATAAATAACTAGATCAAATGTAATAATACATATATATATATATATATATATATAATATATATATATATATATATTATAGATCCACATCTAGTCAGTAAACAGTAGATCTTGGATATAATCATGTTGGCCACCTAAGTATAGTATTAATAATACGAAATTTGAGTTAACTTTCAATTACCATCACCTGGCATATTTTGCTCGATTAATTTATAAATAGTGTTATGGTGGTAATCGTATAAAATATAAAAGTATAATATAATAAAGAAATAAAGAGGGTTGGAATTTCATCAAAAGTCTGTTTTCTATTCTTAATTTCATTTAACAAAACTTCGACATGTCCTTCGGGTAAAAAGTCGCTTTTTAATTTAGAAATAAGTTCGTCCCACGTATGAATTAGGGGTTTAACAGCTCTGAACCATATTAAACCTTTTCCTGAAAATAAATCAATACCAGATAAAAGCATCTCCGTCTTTGAAATGTTTCGTGCCATCATCAACTCCTCACATCTTTGAATAAATGTAAAAACTTCTTTTTTACTACCATTAAATTTTAGATTTAATTTATAAATAGGAACAGAACTTTTAAAAATTTGTAAATTTTGAATTAATTTGGAAAAATCTTAAGCTGGAATACTAACTGAAGGATTAACATTGTCGTTAAGTGACTTAGAAATATTAGAAGTGTATAAATATGGTAACTCATGATTCAATTCAATATCTTCATTAATAGATTCAATTAATTTTATGGATTCATTACATAAAGTTAACAATTGATCGTGTAAATACAAAAATTCATTATCAAAAGTGGTATAATTCAAACGTTTCAAAATATGCAATAAACGAATATGAAGTCTAAAGTATCCTCCTGTCGAAGGTTTAATTTTATATAAATTAATCAAAGATTGTATGTTATGAAGTTTGTCTTTTACTAATTCCAATTCAATGGTTTGGCTTACTTCAATTTTCTTATACGAATCAAATAAATTTGGATCAATCCTCTCTAAATTCAATTTACGTCTTAGTAATTTACGTTTCTCATCCACAGTTAACTTTTCCGCATCACTAACTATAACTAAACTCTACTAGTAACTCATCACTACGTATAACATCTAATAAATAATTCAAATTTGACATGGTAACGAATAATACACGAACAATAAAATTTTACTAATCGTAAACACAATAAAAATATCCAATCGTAATAATAAATTTTTACAATACCTTTAAAATGGTCAACTCTAACAATCCAAACTGAAACAAACAAAAGCGGAAATAAACAGCAATAATGGTAATGAAAGCAATTCAAGTCCCATGCTCGATGCGCCAGTATGGTGTTGGTAATCGTATAATAAAGAAATAAGAGTAAAAATATTCTCCGAAACAAATCGTTAAACTAACTGGACATACAAACCATTCACCAAAAATAATGCCTTTGTCAATTGATTAACATAGAGTGGTTCAATCTTTTGATTTGCTTAATTACCACAATTTCTGCTCGATTACGTCCACTGAACATCAATAGAAAAAAAAATGCAATGAAACACTAATAAAAATGATCTCGGACGCTAAGTTATTTTTTAATTAAGCTCGGAATAACTAAACCGAGGTTGTTTACAATAAAAATTTTATCAAAATGAAAAAAATAAAATATATACAAACTATGTTTATTAACAGTTAAAATGATAGGGTTAAGTTTTATATAACATTCTGGAATAAAATTGGTCCCTTATATCATGAGGTGGTAACCAAGGGTTTAAAAGACGGAAAAATTTTGAGGTCAATGGCAAACGCAGAGAATTTGACTGCACTAGATAGTTGGAAGCCCGTTTCAATTTCCACAACTGATTATAAGATTCTAGCAAAATCCTTGCCAATTAGACCTTCTGCAGTAATCAGTGATCAAAGTTACGCGTATTCCTAGTAGAACAGACTCTAATACTCTTCATTTTTACAGACACCATATTCAAGGCAAATAAAGAAAGTCTCACAGTCGCTATTTTAAATCTGCATCAAAAGGCAGCGTTTGATATCGTCAACCACGATTATCTATTTTACGCATTAAAACATTTTAATTTTGGCAATTGTTTTATCAGCGCCATTCAAATGTTATATAAAGGAATCATATGTCAAGTTAGAGTTAATAACCTGCTTACAAGTGAAATTGCCTTTGAAAAAGGCATACGTCAGGAGTGCCCTCTATTCGGTTTCCTGTATTATTTAGCCATACAACCTTTCTTGTCTATGTGTAGAAAATCACGTAAAGGTGCAATGCTTAAAATCGAAAATACTAAACTCGTGGTTGGTGCGTACGCAGGCTACATCTTAGTTTTCATTTCAGAAGAAAGCGATTTTGACAAGTTTCACCGAAGTTATGAAAGTGTTTCAAAACAATCAGGTTCAGAACTTAATGTCTTACAACCGAAAGCTGAAAAGACAGAAAAAAAAACAAACCTCTGGCGACAACTTTCCAATAGGATTACAAGATATAAAAAGCATTAATACTACGAAATATACGCTAATTAAACAACATAAATCTCCTTTACTCGCTAGCATCTGGGTAACGTTAAATTTCTATACTATGCCAGATTTATGAATAACATAAATTTTATCTTTATCCATAACGACAAAATGTGCATCGATTGGGCCTTGAATCTCGATAGCGCAGCTGGTTAGCGCGGTACTCTAGCAAAATACAGGTCATAGGTTCAAATCCTACTTGATGTAAACTTTTTATTTATGTATTTAATAAAATTAATAAGAATTTATAATTGGAGTATATAATTTCTTTACTTTTACTATTTGGTTATTAAGCCAAAAGTCTGTATTTTCAAAATAAGATATAAAGAAAATCAGATTGCAGGATTAAATTTGACACTTTATTTTTAGTTGTTTTTAAGAAAATTCGATGATACCACATTACAATTTACTTATATCTAAAATTTCATTATCTTAATTAATAAACCTAAAGTATTTCTGCAATCATTTAAATTAATGAATGCCCATATTCCCGAACCTGGTCCACATGCCCATCCCAAGTAGGAGTTTGTATTTGTTTCACCTTTATCGATGTTTTTTAATGTAGAGTAGTAAATTTTGTGGTGCTCCTCGTTTTCCCACGGTGAAAACTTATTTTGATGTTTTGTTCTAATAATATTTCAATCAAAATATCGAGGCACATGTAATTAACATAATATTCTGCTTTCTCAATACATTCAGTTATAATAGATAAAGTGTCTTTATAAGCAGAATTAATATTTTCTAAGCTAGATTTAACATTTGCATGTCACCAAGAATTCATATCGTCTACGATTTTATCTACTTTAGTAAAGGTTAATGAATTGTAACCTATGTCGGCACACAAATTCATAAAACTTTTAATGGTATTGTATAAGTTAATTTTTTTTATCAAATAATGTGTTAATAACTTTATCTACACACTATGAGCTTATAGCACACATTTAAAACACTCATCAGAAATAACAATAGTAGGTAAGATTGGAGACTTTTGGGACACCACCACAAAAACCGGTTTTCCACATTTCCAAGGTTGCCACAAAACCAAGGTCCCACCGTACCAAGGTCAAAAAAGCGCAATGTGTGACCTACTTACATATCATTACCACAAACCCACGGTCACAAACCCCGATTTCCTGTTCCACAACTACAAGGCTACCTGTGACATATCATTACCACAAAACCAGGGTCACAAGCTCCGCTTTTCTGTTCCACTATTACAAGGCTATCCGACCACGCTTTCCTGTTCCACAACTACAAGGCTATCTGTGCGACATATCAGTAACACACAACCAGGGTCACAAACTCCGCTTTTCTGTTCCACTATTACAAGGCTATCCGACCACGCTTTCCTGTTTCACAATTACAAGGCCATCCGTGTGACCTACTTTATGTAGCCACCTTTGCTACTCTATACACTTGTATGTTTTTACTCACTTGTATGTTTTTGTCCACTTGTATGTGTATTGTCCACTTGATGTTTTCGTCCACTTGTAAGGTTATTGCCGCTTGTATGTTTTTGTCCACTTGTTTTTTTGTCCACTTGATGCTTTTACCCACTTGTATGCTTTTTACCCACTTGTATGTTTTTGTCCACTTGTATGCTTTTACCCACTTGTATGCTTTTACCCACTTGTATGGTTTTGTCCACTTGTATGTTTTTTTTGTCCACTTGTATGTTTTTTGTTCACTTGTATGCTTTTTACCCACTTGTATGGTATTTGTACACTTGTATGTTTATTGTCCACTTGTATGTTTTTTTGTCCACTTGTATGCTTTTTTGCTCACCCTCACGTTATTTACCAAAAAATAAAAGACAACGATATGTATATATTTAATTCCTATAGAAAGACAGACATGTACAAATTGTTCATAGAAATAAAGACATGTACAAAATATATGTGTAATGCATGTAGAAACAAGACATAAATTATATTATAAATGCTTTTTGCTCACCTTCACGTCATTTACCAAAAAAAAAAAAAAACGATATGGATAAATTTCATTCACGTAGACGTACATGTACAAATTGTTCATTTAAATAAAGACATGGTTAAAATATATGTGTAATGCATGTAGAAAGCATGACATAAATTATATTATAAATATGTATTACGCAGATATATGATCATATGCCTCATATACATGAGGCAGTATTCAGTGTGACATGTGGTACCAAGCCGTTCATCGCTCTCACAAACGAAAACACACACTATAACAACCAACCCTAAAACACACATACTGCAATACATACCCACACTCAAACACACACTTACACTAACACTCACACATTCACCAGTATGCTTACCGACGACGGAGACGTTCCCGGTCCTCGAAATGGATGTTGTTAGGGTTGCAAAGTTAGATTTGCAACCCCAAGTGTTGGATCTCAAGCCGACTCCAGTCTCAAGGAGCCTTACTAAACGACGAGAATACTTGGAAAACTTGAGATCATGTGTTCCCGGTCCCGAAGTGGATGTTGCCTTAGGGTTGCAAAGTTAGATTTGCAACCCCAAGTGTTGGATCTCAAGCCGACTCAGTCTCAAGGAGCCTTACTAAACGACGAGAATACTTGGAAAAACTTGAGATCATGTGTTCGGTCCCGAAGTGGATGTTTTAGGGTTGCAAAGTTAGATTTGCAACCCCAAGTGTTGGATCTCAAGCCGACTCCCCAGTCTCAAGGAGCCTTACTAAACGACGAGAATACTTGGAAAAACTCGAGATCATAATGAAAATGCGGTTTAAGCAACGCTTATATCCTGAAGATACCTTGAAAGCGGAATCTGCGCCCTATTGGTTATAAAGTAACCCAAATTCAATGCATATATAATTATGCATGTTACAAAGTAACATACAACTTTTTTTTAGCGAATATAACCCGTATTGCGATGGTTTTAGTCTAGACAGTTGACCTTTAGATACATTGTAACATGGAAACATTGCAGTAGAAATAATAATTAATACTTATTAGTTGATTTTACTAGGAATTGTAAAACAATACCAATTTATTTTGCAAATTATACTGCAAATGTAATTAGGAAATAGTAAATTAAACATTTTTTGATATTACTGAAAGCATATGTAAAGTACATGATATAGCAATTATTTTTTGTAGTAATCACACCAGTTCGTTTACTCTCTATCCGGTTTGTAGTTGCAGATAGAGAGATGACCTCTCATTTTTATACATAAATTCGTATATAATATATCCCAGTTTTAAACGTTAAAGGATTTAGATATAAATTAACGATTTGTTTTTCTTATTGAATGATTTAAATCATTTTCAGTATGATTAAAGTAATTCTGGCTGGAAAAAACCTGTTGGTTTATATGCAGACAAAATAACCTGTATAGACGTAGTAATAATCAGATGTAAATTGCATTCGTAAACTATTTTTAGAACTTATTAGTTACGTAAAATAGACATGATAATGCATTTATTTATTAGATGAAACAGCAAAAAAACAATACCATTGATTTAGCTAATTGTACTGCAAGTATAATCAATAAATAGAATACAATAATGTGTGTCATCATCTCGTTATAAATTCTATACATACATTCTTGTTATATATAAAAAATGCAAATAACGTTCTCAATTTCTGTAAAGGTCAATTTAATTGTTAAAGCTATATGAGTTGTATAATTGTATAAATTTAATTGCTTTGTAAGAACTACATAAGTTTATATATCCGGTTTTTGATATACTTGCAATCAGAGAGATGACCTTTCATTCATGTATAGTGGTTTAGGTACAAATACGATTCTTATTGAATGATTTTAAGTAATGGTATGCGTATAATTATAATGAAGAAGGAATAAAAAGGAAATCATGTTTTTTATAACGTATTTATCAACAGATGACGCTTTCATTCCGATTTGTAGTATAAGTCCAATTATATCATAGTACAGCAATGAATACCTGTAGGTTTTTTTTCCTCTCGATTGCCGAACGCTCCGTCGGACTCGTGGATGGCACCACCGTCGTTTTGAGAAATTTCGAAATCCAAGATGGCGACCCTTTTTTTCTCGAAGCGCCGTATCTCCGGAACGGTGGACCGATTCGGTCGGCGGGCGTCGGTGACGTCTCGGAAAGACAAAATTTTACCCCCATTTTCGTAAACATTTTCCCCACCCTCATTTTTCCATTTTTTCCGCGCGATATCTCGAACGGTTAGGTTAGACCCGTCGAGTTTGTACTCTAACATCGTCCCCGACGGCGCGCATCTTTGACCTGGGACTCCCCATAGGTTAACGGAGATAGCTCGTAACTCGGAAACGAGTTACAGTTAGATCAAACAAAGCAGTTCAAATACAGCTCCAAACCAGTTTATGTATACAGCTTAAATACAAGGATTATGTTGGAACTTATATAGAAGTAAAGAAGAATTTTAAATGTGAACAATGATATTTTTACTGTAGGTAGCAACTCGGTTATCTGGGGAGAGAGTCCGGATTCACCACTTCTGCCCCTCATTCCAATTCCCACTCCCCAACACTTCAAATTTTGTATTTAAGACGGAGCGGTTCCACTACAGTGTTAGTCCGTCTTTATGAACCACCAAGTAAAGTTTTCAAGCGGTGTTACATCATGTCTTCAAAGAATAGTAAGTGTTAGTTTCTACTTCTCTCCCGGCTACCCGTCATATCCAACACTCTTATTCACAGCAACCTACACTACAGCATGCAGTTATTATTCATTTGTTGCAGCAAAATGTTTCAATGTGAATGTCTAAAGAAATTTTCTCGAAAGGATTCTTTACTGAGACATCAAAAACAGCGTGCTGGATGTCAGTATCTACTCCACCATCTGGCATGCAGGAGGTTTCGTTGCAAAACCAAACCACAGGGAGCAATGTGGTGCAAGGAAGCACTTCCGACGATAACAAAGCAGTACATAGACATGTTACTGATTCATTTGTGCAACCAGGACCATCTGGGGTAAACTATGCGAAGGATAATGCGAAACCCGGACCATCAGGGTTGAGCAACTCAAAAGCGGAAGTCTGACCAACGCGATGAACCGGTAGAACCAAAAACAATGGTGAGATGTGCACTGCACAGATTGTTCAATGGATGTACCTAGGTATGCATTCCAAGGACACCTCAGAAGCAATAGGCATAAAGCAAATGTATGTTTCCTTATCGATACTGGGGTCGAAGTGATTCGGAAATGCGTTTAAACAACGCATTGTGTCGTACCGCCTGTCACCATGCAATACTCATACTGATGTGTTCACCTTTATGGCAGAGGTTAAAGGAACGTATTGAAGGTAGTACAAAATCAGTTGCAGAAACACTACTCATTAAAATGTAATGTTGAGCTGTTTGGTTTATACTTTTTAAACAGTAGGAAAGCACAGAACTGAAATCCTTTCAGACTAAGTATGATATTCTCAGTGTAGGGACGGTGTTAGAAGAGTATTTCCAAAAATAAGTAAAATATTGGATGCAAAGCAATCCGAATTTCACATAAAGATTCAGGTAAGTGTGAGTCATGGTGTAATCGATTAGTAACAACTGTTTTAGGGTGGTACCTGGTGCAATTCGTCTATTTAGAGGTGAACATGCTTAAATTTTCTCCCACCACTGGTTCATCCTATATGGCTGTCCCCGCCGAAATCGCACATAAACACGCCATAGTCAATGTAAAAAATAATGATAATTGCTGCTTCGCATGGGCTGTTGTATCGGCACTAGTGACATCAACGGGAGTACCACAACGCACATCTTCTTACCCTGATTTCCAGACGTTATTCAACTGGACTGGTGTACAGTTCCCTGTTAAGCTGACGAATATTTCAACGTTTGAGAGCAATAACAACATTTCCATTAATGTTTATGGGTTAGACGATACGTATCGTGATGGTCACCGTGTCACGGAGGTAGTGGGGCCTCTATACTACACCAAAGCCAAACAGGCAGTTCATGTAAATTTATTATTATTAGTCAGTAACCAAACAGATAATCAGCATTATGTATGGATAAAAAATTTTTCTCGTTTACTTAGCAACCAAATAACTCGGCGGAACGGAGCAATGTATTTTTGTGATGCATGCTTGTATTACTTTAGATCCGAGGAGCAATTAACCCGACACGTGTCACACGACTGTAACTTCGTATATACAAAATTACCGGGTGAAACAAAAAAAAGACATAACCGGGGAATTCTATGCGGAAAATATACTCGCGTTTCGGAACTATCAGAAACAAATGGTTCTACCATTCGTAATATATGCAGATTTTGAAGCGCTCTTAGTACCGGTAGATACGGCTGAACCAGATCCCGAAAAACCGTTCACGATAAAAACGTGTAAACACGAACCATACTCATTTAGTTATTATATTAAGTGTAGTGTAAACGATGCGTGGTCTAAGTTAGAGCTGTATAGGGGGAGCAATGCAGGGGAGATATTTATAAGACGACTGGAAAGTGATGTAAAACGGATATATAATGAACATTTCAAAGCTATTGCCCCAATGACACCATTAACGGATGAACAGCAGGTTACGTATGAATGCAGTGTATGTTGTTACATATGCGGCAAGCACTTTACGGGCGATCCGACAAATCCGAAAGTACGAGCTCACTGTCACGTTACTGGTAAGTATCGTGGTGCAGCACATTCAACGTGTAACTTAAACTATCAGGTACCCACATTTCTCCCCGTTTTTCTACATAATCTCAGTGGTTATGATGTTCACCTGTTCATTAAACAGTTAGCAAGTGAAACGGAAGAAATTACCGTACTTCCAGTTAACAGTGAAAAATATATAACGTTTGGTAAGCACATTTGTGTTGATGAATATGTAAACAGTCATGGTATCAGGGAAAAGAAATACATTAATTTACGTTTCGTCGATAGTTGTAGATTCATGCCTGCATCCTTAGATACTCTATCACAGAATTTATCAGATGATCAATGTATGGAGGTACGGAAATATTTTAGTAATGATAGCGACTTCCACTTAGTGAGAAAGAAAGGTAGTTTCCCTTATGCGTACGTAGACAGCTTTAGTAAATTGAACGACGTCACGGTGCCATCATATGACAAGTTCTACGATAAAATGCGCGATGCAAATATTTCCGATGACGAATACTGTCGCGTTCTACTGGTATGGGATCACTTTAAGTGTAAACACTAGGTGATTATGCTGATATTTATTTAAAATCAGATGTGTTGTTATTGGCTGACGTGTTTGAAAACTTTAGGAGATTATGTATGGGTGTGTATGGGTTAGAACCTGCACAGTATGTCACTTTGCCTGGATTGGCGTGGGATGCCATGTTGAAATGTACGAAAGTAGAGCTAGAATTATTGACGGATATGGATATGTATCACTTTTTTAAACAAGGTATTCGGGTGGAGTAAGTACTTGTATCAAGCGGAAAAGCATCGCTAATAACGAGTTTGTTCCAAACTATGATCCTAAACAACCAAAAGTGTTTTTACAATATTTAGATGCCACGAATTTATACGGGTGGAGTATGAAGCAATACCTGCCCACGATGGGTTTATGTGGTTACCTCAAGAGGAAATAGAACACTTTGACGTAGTAAAGATTGATGATGATGCCGATGTTGGATTTGTACTGGAGGTTGATATACATTATCCCCACCATCTGCATGACGAACACAACGATTATCCGTTTTGTCCTGAAATGATCTGCGCACCACATTCCCAGATGGAGAAGTTAATCCCGAACCTGTGTGATAAGACCAACTATGTTATACATTACCGCTATTTAAAACAATGTATAGAGCATGGCTTAATTGTTACTCGTATTCATAGGGTTTTACGCTTTCGTCAGAGTCCGTGGCTAATACCATACGTAGACCTTAATACAGCTCTCCGCAACACAGCACAGAACAAGTTTGAAAAGGATTTCTATAAAATCATGAATAATGGCGTGTTTGGTAAAACAATGGAAAATGTCGATAAACGAAGAGTTATTAAACTGTTAACACATTGGGAAAATAACGGTCGTCGGGTAGGTCTAGCACGGTACGTTGCAAAACCGCAATTTAAAAATTTTATTCAATTCACTGATAAATTGTTTGCGGCGGAATTGTCGAAACAGGTAGTTACGTACGACAAACCCGTCTATGTCGGATTCAGTATTTTAGATCTTTCCAAAATTATAATGTATCGGTTTTTTTATGATATCTTACGAGCTCATTATGGCAAGAATGTCACGTTGCTCTATACTGACACGGATTCTTTGATTGTTGAGATAGTAACTGATGATATGTATGCACACATGGAAATAATTTAGACGAATATGATACTTCCAACTATCATAATGAGTTGCATGGTATTCCTACGACTGCTTCCGTCGTTGGACGAATGAAAGATGAGTACGCAGGAAAGCGATTCATTATTTTTATGGTGCTGGATCGAAGTCATACTGTCTGAAGCTTGCTGATAAGGAAGTTGTTAAGAAAGCGAAAGGTGTTAAGAAAGTTGTTATTCAGAAAGTGTTGACGGAAGTAGACTACAAAGCGGTTGCGGAGGGTCTGATAAAACAGTAATGTGTAAAATGCTTGTGTTTCGATCAACCTTACATGATATATATACCGAAATGTTAAACAAAATTGCCTTTAGGTCCCAGGATGACAAACGATATCGACTACGTGATACGTGTTCCACATTGGCGTGGGGGCATTGGCAAATACCGGAATTGGAGAATGCTGATCCGTTGAGCGAACTATTGCAGGTTGCTAAGCAAATGAATTTATATTAACCGAAGAAGAATAGTTTGGGTACTGACACTTCTAGTTTCTTTCCTATATCTCTCCATAATGAAACTAATATTAATAATAATTTGTATTATTCCTTTAGTTGTTTAACATATATTAATATTATGTACTAATTCGTTATTAAGAGAATATATGCTATACAAATACTATGTGATATAAATAAAAAAATACGAGAATGACTATTTACTATTTTTTATTAAAAATATGTACAAGACTTATTGCATTATATATATATTATATAAATGATATACAGTAGCCAAAGCACAGTGGCATAATGATTTACAATGAAAGTAACAAACGGGTTGCATAGCAGGAAGAGGTGGACTTTCCTCAAGTTCAATAACAGGCTGGGTCACAAATTTTCTGATGTAATCTGCTTTCTCTGCCCTTGACATAGACAGTATCTGTTGGCTGAATCAATCTCTCGAGTATTCTTCGAAAGTGGTGTGGTGGTGTATACCCTTCTTCCCATTTAATACAGTGCTGGTTTTGCATTAACCAAGTAGCTTGACGACGACTCTCTGCATCCAACGTATGCCAGGGATACGGTGATTTAAAAACAAAATGGGCAATTTGTTTCCCATTATAAATGGCGAGTTCTTTTGGTATAAACGCTTTTGATATTTTGAACCCTTGTACATCGATTATGACGGACATTGTATTACAACTGTCGTACTGCTTTGGTTAACGCGTTGTATGTAACTAAACGATCATGGAGTATAACACAGTATGCGGTCGTATTAGCGGGTATGTTGGCAGATGTTTCAAACTCTACACGAAGAACTACTGCTTTCGAGTGCAATACTTCTTTTGATTTGAGCAGTCGACCACCATCAGTGGTGCAGCCGTCGTAAATTGAATAGGTGTGAGTAATGGTTGTCCATCTCTTTGATAATATGACATTTGGAATTTAGCAAACATTTCATACAGCGTGGCAAAGCAATTGTTATCATAATTAACATTTAAATTATCATACGGGTAACGGTCGGTGTTGAGGAATACCCGAATATTCTTTAGTGCACATTTATCGAATTTACTCGCATCGTGCATAACATTATTTTCTCGTCCAGTTTGAAACCCTATAATAATGTATCTCGGTGTTTCAATACTAGTCGATGTTTTGATTGCCCATGTATGCTTATCTGTTGTTGGTATAGCGGGATATATGTGGGTTTCCCAACTTCTAAATGCTAGTGGAGTATTCACATTTTTATCAATGTATTTCGTTAACGCTAATTCCTCCGCTAATGCTGGAACGATGTGGAACTTTCCAATAAATCTTATCTATGTCAACTTTTAATGCTTCGTCCACAGTTGAAATTACTGCATCGGTATCAATATTACTACGAATTAATACAAGTTCTTGTCTAATGTTCAAAATCACTTTATTATAATCTTCAGCAAAGCCAAGCAGCATTCGCAAAGGTACACAGACATTAAAATACCCTTGCTCATTTGTTAGTGTGCTGTTTGATGTAGGAAACCAACCGGCATTTTGATGGCGGGCAAGATCATTGGGTGTCAATGATACTAACCCTTTCATTGTAGACGTTAACCCCACCTTAGTTACGGAATCTACCACTATTCCATTCATCTCATATCTAATTTCACTGAATAAAAATGCGATACCATTATTAACGAACCTTGCGGTATTGGAGACAGTGCCATCCTGTCGCAATAATCTTCCCTCTACATCTGATGGTAGAGTGCACATGTCTTCCTGAATGGGTATCCTGATTTCATCATTGTTTCCAAATCTCGTAGTATATGGTTGATGGGTGTGCAGTTCGGAATTAACGATAGCATTATCAACAACAACTTTTTCATTAACGTTTAATACACTCATTGTAGTACTGTAAACCCGAGACTCTCCAAGAATGCTTTGTTCTGCGCTGTCAACGCTTTGGTCGCTGAACGCTTACTGACTGTACCCTTTCCACACTTCACTATTTTATAGTTTGTTTTGCACTGGTTACATGCACATGTATTATACCGCGTCACCATATTTTCTTTAAATGTAGTCCTATCGTTATGACTTCTCCGTTAAAATTGACGAGATCTCCGTCTTGGTCTACTATTTTAAGTGTTATTGTTGAAATGGTAGATGTATTTATAGGTAAGTAGATAACATGTTGAGGTGATTCGATTATTTTATATCCCGCTGGTACACTGGGAAAGAATTGATGAATTATGTGTGATGACTCACCATTTTTAAAACTACCACTTGTTATGTTGCACTCGATAATTAATGAGTTAATTTTGATGATGTTAATAGGGTTCTCAGAGGTGTACACTTTTTTAGCTTGGTAAACAGCAGTTTTATTAAAGCCTAGCATAGGCCCTATCGAATGGACCACATTGAAACTAATGTTATGGGTTGCTTTCATGGTTGCTTTCATAGTATTATTATTTGCTCGTAAATCAATATACCCTTATCGTCTTTCACTGAGTCATTAATATATTTATTCACATCTGCGATTTCGTATGTTCCTGGCGGTATTGTAATTTTATCTCTTCCAAATATGAGCATGTTGTTCTTTGAAGTAACGTTTTGTATAGTATTGAACGATTCAAAACTAGTTAACCCCATTACATATTCCGACTCATTATCAAGAAAAATCGGTGGATTAAATGTGGCTTGCAGGATACTGCTTTTACCGGTGAAGGTAAATGTGTACGACATCACGATCACGTAACAACTACTGACAATCAGAACGAGTAGTCGTTTAAAAATCGTAAGACTAGATGACCACAGTTGTATGTATTGAACTCTTGAACCTTAGTAAAGTTATAATCAATTGTGTTTCTGCTACCATCACTTTTAAAATAGTGGACTAATTCGAAGGGTGGTTTAACATGTCCTATACTATCAAAATATGTTATATGTCTATTACGCTTAATATATGCTGTCCAGTGTGTTCCCTGATTAGCTTGATTATCCAGATTCACGATACCACATTCATTCCTATGGATTCGTGTAGGTAGCTTATCTCGCATATATATCCCTCTAAAGTAGGGAATCTTTAATTGCTCCACAAATTTTGATAGCTCAACATTACTTAAGGCGTGGCGTGGTAGCTTCAGTGGGAGTTTTTTGAATACGGTTGTAAATATATGCCCAAACCTCGTTTATATGGTTTTAGATATAAACCTTTTCCAACGGTTGCTGCTTCCATTGCTTGATTGTGTCGTTTGGTTTCTTCTAACGTTTTTGTCGCAGCTTTTGCGTCGGTAACCGCTTTTGCAACTGCAGCTGCACCGCCACCTAACGAACCTAAGGCTCCTAATGCTGCAAATAGGGGAATAAGAGGTATGAACCCCTCGTTTTGGTATAGGTAATATTCTGCTCTTGGGTGACATGATTTTTTGTGTTTTAGAACGCTTAAGGCTTGGTGTATTGTAGATCGTAAAGATGATCGAAGTTTACCACCAACACGACGTCGCGCTAGAAGTACCGCTTTGTTAAATGAAATTGGTTTGGGAGTACGCTTTGTTCTTCGTGATTTGCTTCCCATTCTATTGCCTGTCCGTGATCTTCCACCCATCCCCATTTTCCGTTTTCCTTTCATTATTCCAGTTATAGTTAATGCAGCTGCCCTTTCTCCAAATGTAGCGTTTGAGGAACGAAATCTATTCCAAGCTTTTTGTTGCAAAGTTTTATCGGCAATGTGTCGTTGACTTAAATCGTTTGACTGGGAGTATGCAATATCGTGCTCTTTACAGGCTTCGTCCAATTCATTAATACCTTTGTCGCCGCGAGCTAGTCGTTTTTGTAAACGGGTACCCGGTCCGCAGTATCTATACCCAGGTATATGCAACTCCACGGGTAATTTATTTATTAAGGTATTAATTAATCCTGAACCCATTTTCTTCTTATTACACCGAGAAGTATACTTCATACCAGACTGGCTGTCACTCCACTACTAAACTACTTTTATTGTATGACACGTATATATATAGTACCATACAATTTGTGGTTTAGTACTATGACGGCACCATACGCTTCATTCCGCAAGACACAGAATTACCTATTAAAAATTATGACACAGCTGATAACAAGGAACTTTACTCTAAACATAGCGGTCTACTGAAAGGAGGATGTAAACGAGGTATAATCGTTGGTCCATCTGGGTGCGGAAAAACAAATGTTATGATTACCTTGTTAGAACATCCAAATGGTTTACGTTTTGAAAATGTATATATTTATTGCAAATCATTATATCAACCTAAATACCAGTACCTACGAAATTTACTGACACCCATAAAAGAAGTCGGGTATTTCGAATACAGTGATAATAGTGATGTTATATCCCTAGTGATTCCCGTAAAAATTCAATAATGATTTTCGATGATGTAGCGTGTCATAAGCAAAATGAAATAAGAGATCATTTCTGTTTTGGCAGACATCGAAATAATGATTGTTTCTATCTGTGTCAAACATATTCTTCAATTCCAAAACAGCTTATACGTGATAATGCTAATTTACTTATTCTTTTTCAACAAGATCACACTAATCTTAAGCATGTGTATGATGATCACGTTAATGTCGATATGTCCTTTGATAGGTTTAAAGATTTATGTTTTGTTGCTGGCAAGACAAATTCGGTTTTATTGTTATTGATAAAGAAAGCGATGTTAATACAGGTCGGTACCGTAAGAGATTTGACTGTTTTATAGCATTATAAATATGGTAGCAGTATGGAACATATGCAGTCGTAATGAAGGAGCGCTTAGTACAAGACATTTTGCGTGCTCGCAAGAGCGTGCAACAAAAATATGCGAGTTTGAAAGAAGATACCGCTCTTACAGAACGTGCAATAGAAGCACACTTTAAACCTATTACACAACCATTAAAACAATTAATTACTAAAATGATGGTTCTCTCATCAAAGCTGAACCCCTTACGCCAGAAGCTGTCAAAAATGAAGTCATTGCACAAGAAACTGAAGTTTTTTTACATCACACACCTAAAACAGCTGGATTACGGAAGGCTCCACGCACTCTTGTTCCCGCAACCATTGCGCAACCTTCGCAGGAAACTGTAATTGCTGATACCACTAACGATGATGATGTGGAAATTCCTACTTTACAACAATTGAAATCAGAACTGTTAGCTGCTGGATCTCAACCCGCCTTTGAAGATTATCTAAATCAATACCAAGGATTAGCTAAGTACTACGTTGAAGGTATATTTAGAGATACAGAAGACGAGTATGACTTAACATATGGCGTACATTTCATTCCGGAAGAAGAGAAATTTTTATTGGTGATGCTGAATTAGACTTTATTGGTGAAAACCTTCATATCACTCTTCCTGATGGATCCTCCCTAGACTATGAAGGAACACCGGGATTATATGAACTACTTTTTAAAAAATGCCTACGGGTACAAAAGAGTGACCTACAGCAATACAATGACATATTGCGTCGTACTAATGCTGCCCGACGTAATTATAACTCGACAGACCAAATCCGAGGAACTAATAGTAAAAATATGTGGAAATCATTAAACCATTACTTCAACCTAGAAAACGGTCAGCTACATCATCTATTGTCCCTCCAACCACAAGATCTCGAACAACTTCCATCTCCAAAAGAGGTGGTGGCATGCAACTATTGCGATACAATAACAAAGCTATTGAATTTGTACCGTGGAATAACCCGAATAAGTTAGTAGATTGGCTACGGAAATTATTAGGATCAATGTCGACAGGAAATACTAGCAATCACAACGAAGTAGTATATATAATTGATGAACTACGTGAAGCAAAAGTAATACAGTAACAGCTCTTGTTATAAATCCTATTACTATATCCTTTTCATTTCATTGTTACACCGACTACCACTAAAGGCAGTACTACATGTCCATCAGTTATGCCAATAGATAAATTTGGCAGCCATCTTCATCATCAAATGACAGTGGATAAATTTGGAAAACATATTACTCAGCATCGCAGTGATGCTACGAAGCAAAGTGATATATATTACGAAACTTATTTTACCTTGCAAGGTGTCTTGCAACAGACAACAGTAGATATTCCATTGGGTATCAATGGTAGATATTTCTTTCCTACAGAGGAAAAATATTGCATTGTAAGTGGTTACCTCGAGATATTCATCTTCGAGTGGATTCTGTAATATATACGACTCCGCTGTTTCTAAATAATAAAACTATTCGTAAGGAAGGTGTGATTCAACCTATAATTCCAAAAGATATCACTTTCGACAAAGAACAATTATTCATCCTAGAGATTGTACTACAATCCAAAGTAAAAATGAGTAAATCCGATGTTGTTGAAGAACTGCACAAACCAGCAAGGAGAAATTTTCCGCGACGTTGTGTAGTACTAAAAGGTTTAAATGATCTCTTTCAAGCTGATTTAGTGGAAATGATACCTTATGCTCATGTGAATAAAGGATTTCGATATATTTTAGTAATAATTAATGCCTTCTCTAAATATGTCTGGGCTTTCCCATCAAACGCAAGAATGGTAAACTAGTCGCGGAGGTAATGGATAAACTGCTATCTGGATTGCAAAAGATGCCTACGCATATACAAACTGATATGGGAACGGAGTTTTATAATGCAGAATTTAAAAAGTAATGAAAAATTCAATATCAATCATTACAGTAGTTATTCCACCTTGAAAAGTAGCATAGTCGAACGTGTCAATCGTACCCTTAAAGCAATAATGTGGAAAACATTCAGCATGCAAGGATCATATAAGTGGCTATCAATCTTGCCTCAAATTGTTACCGATTATAATTCAAGAAAGCATAGAACAACCGGATATAAACCGGTAGATGTAACGGAAAAGAATGCTGCAGATATTTTGCAACATTTAAAATGTCAGAAAGTTCTTGACCGTAAAACACCTAAATTTAGAGTGGGGGAACATGTACGCATTAGCAAACATAGAAGCATATTCTCTAAGGGGTACACACCTAATTGGAGTTACGAAGTCTTTCGAATATCAACAGTTAAACGTTCAAGCCCACTCACCTACACATTACGTGATAGTCGAGATGAAGAGATTCAAGGTCGGTTCTATGAGCCCGAACTACAAAGTGTTAAACATCCAGACATTCATCTAGTTGAACGTGTCATCCGACGTCAAGGGAATAAAGCTCTCGTTAAGTGGTTGGGTTTTGATACTTCTCACAACTCCTGGATTTCTACCAAAGACATTGTGTAATACGCTAATTAACCTTAATTATATATACTGTAATATTAATATGCAATAAACAGATCTTTTTAACTTTTTATTACTACTATCCTATACATATACATCACTACATACTACTAAAGCGTCTGACAAACACACACTCACGATGCTGTTTTTCGAGAATTGGTGAAATTATATTAGCACAGTCACCTATTCTTTTTTTAAATCGTGCAGAATCTCTAGCTAATTGTTCCCATTCTCCTTTTCGCGCATGCCTGTAAGCCAACTCCCATACTACTATGTAGTGAACTACGTTTTGGACTCATTAATGCGCACCTTCTTCACTGGGTGAGTCGTCATCTGATGACTCAAAATTCGGTAAATATCTTTCTATTTCGTGTATAAATTGCTCCAATGATATTTCTTTAAGGTCTTCTATTAATCGCTTTATACAACAAATACACTCTATATCGCCTACATGCGATGTTAAGTATTTTTCACAAAGGCGTATTCCTCCCCCATACTTATTAACTAGATTATTTAAATAGTCATCACTAAATCTACCCATTCCATACACTTTTTCATGATCAGCATCGAATTCTAATGCTTGTAACTCGCATATTAGTCTTTGGACTGCACTAACACAATCTACAGCTTTAGGCCACGACTCCGCACTATAACACATCCACATATTGACTAACATCTAATACTATCCACTATTGACTACAAGCGCGTTACCCCCCCCTTTGAGTTATAGGATTGGTAAGATCCATATCCATATATAGTTTCTCCTTGGCAAATACTTCCATTTCCAGAAGGCAGGCTATGTTGACCTCAAATACATCACGCAATGGACCTATAACTTGGTGAATGTTACATTCAGGAATTGTCGCTGTCGACTGTATTAGGTTTTATAAAACTCTGGAAAGTTCACAGTATCTGCCAACTCCAATCGGTAATATATTATCTTCAAAAGCTTCCATAACTGTTCTATAGACTCCCATCCTAAATAGACATCAATTTCGTCACTATCACAGAGGCGTATAATTTTTTCTTGTTAATATTTTCGTACGAGACAGTCTTCGATCCCAGTTTGGTAGGTAGCCATGTTCCTTCAGGACTGTAGAAATAATTAGTAATCACCCCTTGATTATCCATAAGTATACGCCATTCCTGCTTGTCAAACACCACTCCACCACTCTTCGTTCCACCTAGTTTTACGACTGGCTCAAATCCAAATTTGGGTGATAGACCGACACTAACAAACTTTGTTTTACTTTTATTTAAGAAATAATGCACATTATTAAGCAAAATATCGCAATATTTACTTGAACTTATAGCACCGAGAATCTTCGCCTTTTCTATGGCTTGACGTACGATGTTATCCATTATATACGATACTGACTTTACATACATTCCTCTCTTTATATATGACACTCTCCCACTATGTACCCTCCTCAAGGCTACTTACGTGACCTTCACGATTGTACCACACATTGCTTTAGCGGTCTTGTCGGTTACACCTTTTCAAGGTTTTCTTTTCGTTGCACTACTTCAAGGATTCACAGCCATACTTATTCACCACATTTCCAAGGTCTCACATTTCCAAGGTTGTTCCACTTTGCCATATTTCGTTTTTTTTTCCAACCTTATATTCACCACATTTCCAAGGTCCCACATTTCCAAGGTTGTTCCACTTTGCCACAACAAGTTTACTACACAAGGTTACATACTCCCACTCAGTTTTCTTCATATACTTAAAGGGAGGGGTTTTTACATATACCATAGTTACCGATCTTCACTATGTCAGTTACTCCAGTGCAAGACGATTGGAAGACAATGTACCAACCACAAACCCTATTTCAAATTAGTACGCGACGGACGTGTCAATTAATTCCCAACTGGGTAAATTTTGAAAAGGAAGGAATACTACCGGCTTCCATAAACAAAGTGCTACGAAATAATTATGAACTGGTTCAGTGGAATTCAGCGTGGTATACCGAAATGAGCAAGATAATACGCGAGCACTTTGCGGCAAGTCGTGTAACAGCATATGCCCACATTATATCAATACATGTTCGATACCATCTGGTGGACTTCATGAATTTGTGTCATTGCTGTTTCGCCCGACTGAAACCAGGACATTACCGCGTACTGGACCATCATATGCATATGGAGCGGTGGACTGCGCGATACTACCTGTCGCACGAATATTATTGGTGCTCGTCGTGTAGGGCGCCTCTCACACAGTTATACGATGTGTACGATGATGACTCACGTATACTGTGTGATGAGGTGTGCTACGTAGACGAGTAATCTGTTTTACTGTATCTAGTTTTATCTATTGTATATATTGTACATATTGTACATATTGTACATCTGTTGTATATATTGTATATATTGTATAGAATACATTATTTCCTGTCAGTATCTTACTGATTTCGCTGATGTTAACATGTGTGACCCAAACTTTTATTATCCTCAGTATTACAACTGTTTCGATAAACGCTTACTAACGTATCGAACATGGTCTGGAGTTCACTCACCCTCATCGCTTGCTGCAGCAGGATTCATTTCCACATCTTCAGACGATACGGTTGAATGTTTCATGTGGGGTTAGAATAAACCGATGGCAGCCAGATGTCAATCCGTTACAGGAACATCTACGATGGGCACCACATTGCACTTATGCTCAGCTCCTCGCACCACGTCCGCGCAGATGTACTGAAACGGAAGTGGAGAGGACCTTCTGCACTTGTACTAAATCAAAATGTTTTATTCCTAAAGAAAATCATATATCTGAGTAATAAATTAGTACATGTCTGTCTACATCAATTAAATATATTAACATATTGTTTTTCTTTTATTTTGGTAAACAGTGAGGTTGAGCAAAAAACATACAAGTGGACAAAAAACATACAAGTGAGTAAAAAACATACAAGTGGGGTATAGAGTAGCAAGCAGGTGGCTAAGCATAAAGTAGGTCACACGGATGGCCTTGTAATTGTGAAACAGGAAAGCGTGGTCGGATAGCCTTGTAATAGTGGAACAGAAAAGCGGAGTTTGTGACCCTGGTTGTGTGTTACTGATATGTCGCACAGATAGCCTTGTAGTTGTGGAACAGGAAAGCGTGGTCGGATAGCCTTGTAATAGTGGAACAGAAAAGCGGAGCTTGTGACCCTGGTTTTGTGGTAATGATATGTCGCACAGGTAGCCTTGTAGTTGTGGAACAGGAAATCGGGGTTTGTGACCGTGGGTTTGTGGTAATGATATGTAAGTAGGTCACACATTGCGCTTTTTTGACCTTGGTACGGTGGGACCTTGGTTTTGTGGCAACCTTGGAAATGTGGAAAACCGGTTTTTGTGGTGGTGTCCCAAAAGTCTCCAATCTTACCTACTAACAATATGTTGTAATATATTCACTTCATTACAAATAGTTTTGTGGGGAGGACTTTCCCATCAAAGAACACTTCAGGTACTTTCTGTAGATTTGATCACTACTATACCATAGTTCTTCCTGCAATTTAATTTCAAGACTGCTCATAATGATTAAATTGTTTTCTGAAACAGAGGAATTATGAAGCACGCACTGCCGATTATGCAGTAATGGACCTGTAGCATATATTTTGTTTATTATAACTGATATGTAAAAACTAATCACTTAAGTAACTATAGAAGTACTTTAGATTTACAATTAAAATTCTCGTCACGAGTGCAATATACTGACTGGTATGAAAATGCTCTTCATCATATTCATATAAACCTGCATTCAAGGTCAAATATTGCAAACTGGTTATTACTTGTATTTCACTTTAATTCTTCGTGCCAACCACTTCCACTTGTTAGCAATTTTATTAACTTTAACAGAACTACGTGTACATAATGTTAAAATTTTAATTGCGTCCATTAAATAACACTACAAAACCAGCGCCCTTCGAAGAGACCATCCGCATCATCTCTATAAGAGATAGCGATGTCGAAGATGATTTTTCAGGTATTTTGAAAAGTAAGTATAATTTTAATTAATATTATAGTTTCCTCTTATTAATTCATAGAATATTTAGTACAATTAAATTTATTTATCAGTACCTCCACCACTACCAACGTTGTAGAATCTCCAATGTGGGGAAAAAATTTACCTGATGGGTATGACCTGCAGGCCTTTAAAAAAAGGTAAGTGTTATTTGTATGTATGTTAGTATTTAAGTGTTCTTTTTTTTAGTAGAAATTTTTTAGTGTGTAATTTATTTTCGTTAGCAGTAATTTTTGTAATTTATACAAATAGTAAGTTAATGTTTAATTTTTTTATGATTTATGATTTATCGGAAAGTATCCCTAACACATATAAATAAAGAGTAAAAATAAGCCGAAGTGGAGTTAAAAGTGAAAAAGAAAACACGTGTTAAGGAAATAATTCATAAATCTTAAAAACTAAAGTGATAACTTGTACATCAAGGACAATTTAATCTTGTAAAAATAGTTCCCAAAAGTAGGCAAATAGAAACTTTTAATTCAAATATATAATTAGTCCCTAATGCTAAAAAGTGAAGTGGTAACTTGTAAAATACATTATGGAAATAATCCAAAGGTTTATAAATCAGATTTAAAATACGTTAGCAATTTCAATCTTTTAAGTCAAATAAATTAGGAGTATAAAACAAAAGCTTATTTCACTATTTGTTAATGTTATTTCGTGATAACACCTAAAAATTATAATTTGATTCTTTTGATATCAAATATGATTAACCTTAACAAGCTGACCTATGCGCGCTATAAATAAACCACGCCTGCAAATGAACCCATGGAGGAAGCGAAATTATCTCTTATTATGCTTTGGATTGTTGTAGTTTAATTAAAGTACACGCGTTCTTGTGTTTTAAAAATTTGTACATCTGTTCTTCCCAATCAATTTTAGAAATGCGAATGAATGCTCTTACAAATTGTGTGTATTTGTGAGTGCTCGTAAGTAGAAAAAAAGTAGTTTGTTTAAAATTTGAATATCTCTTTATTGGGCCACTTTTTATATTTTTTGGTAAAATAATAAATGCAATCCACAAATATTTGAGGACTAGATGTTTGAACCTGCCGAAACTACAAATAAGCCCTCAGAAACCAACATCAATACCCAAAGCAATGATGAACGCGATGAGCAGCATGCTGTAAATGCTTGACGAAGAACAACGCCACCAAGAGCGCCACCAACAACACCAATAATATTATCATCCAGCTCAACACCAAGAACTCCGCTAAGACCAATACCAAATCTTACTCCTACAGGGTCACTATCAAATAAAGATTTATCAGTTTCTCTTTTATTACCAACAAGAAATATTGGTCTAAGTTCAATCAGTACTAATTCAAGTATGGTTCCTTGAACTTATAAAATCACCAAAAATTTTGTTGTAACTCCAAGAAACATTGTTCCAATCCCTCATTCCGAGAGAAAAATAATCAAGACGATAGAAGAAGGGATAAAACTGCGGTGTTAACACCAACACCATATAAAGAAGAATTTGAGGAATCTATTAATAGGAGATCTACAAAGAAGCCAAAATTAAACCTCGAAGATAGCCAAAAACCAGTCCGTTGTATTGAAACAAATAAACGTTATTAAAAAGAAACCTAAACGAAACATGAAAAAAAGCCGATAACAGACAAAAGTACTAGTTCAGGTAAAGTAGCCCCTGAGGGACCAAGACAAAAAAAGCCTGCGAGCATAAAGGAAGGATTAAAGAAATCAATTACTGCGAAGATTCTAGTTCTGATTATAATGACAAAGAAGAAAATTGCATTTTTTGTACAGGAACCAATACCGAGATAAGGAAAAACTTAGAGGAGATGATAGAAGAGAGGAGGAAGGAATGATACTAATAGGAGGAGATTTTAATGCGAGAATAGGGGAAGATGGGGAAAAACAAGAAAAGATAAGGACGGGAAAAAGGCAGACAAAGGATAAAGTGTTAAATGTGAAAGGAAAAAACTGTTAGAGGTTTGCAACGAAAGGGATATAATGAATCGGAATAGAGAAGAAAGAGAGAGGGGGTAGTACACATACATATTAGCAAGGGCAGAATCAATGATAGACTATATAATAACAAATGCAGAGGCTGAGGAAAAGGTGAAGATATTTAGGGTAGGGAAGAGGGTCAAATCGGACCACCAGCCTTTGGAATTGATTATGGAAGGGAGAGAAAGGGAGGAGATGATAAAAGAGGAAGAATTCATGACCAACAAGGTATGGACTAAAGAGAGTATAAAGAGGTGCAAAGAGAAAATGGGGAAAAGGATATGGGAAGGTAAAGGAGTGTAAGAAAGTGTGGAAGAAATAATAGAGAGAATGGAGGAAGCAATGGAAGGGGGAGAAAACTGGTTGGAAGAGATGGTGGGACCGTGAATGCAAGAAGGCCAAGAGGAAAGTAAGAACACTAAGACTGTGGAAAAAAGGGAAAGTAGAAAAAGAAGAATATAAAGATGCAGTAAAGAAATACAAAAAAACATGCGAGAGTAAAAAAGTATAAACAAAAAGAAACGGGAAGAGCTGATTAAGGACATAAAAACAGAAGAAGACGTATGGAAATATTTAAAGAAAGAAAAGAGGAGAAGATGGACACAAACGGGAATACAAATAAACGAATGAGAGATATTTCAGGAACGTACTAGAGGGGGAGTAAAAACAGGAAGGAGGAGGAAGACAAAGTAAGAAAACATACGAAATACATTAAGAAGGAGAAGGAATAAAAGAAGAGGAATTAATAGAGGCAATACAGAAGGTGAAAAAAGTTAAAGCTAAAGGAAGAGATTGACACACGGTGAGGAGTGGATATTTGAAGGAGAAAAGGAGCAAAAAGGATGACGGAAATAATAAACAAAATATGGAGAGGTGGAGATGACATATATGCCCAGTGTACAGAAACGGCACAAAAAGCAAGTGACAAATTATAGTGGAATCACATTGCTAAACACGGCCTACAAAATATACGTGACCGTAGAGGAGGAAAGGCTAAGGAAGGAAACCGAAGAAAGAATTTGTTGCAGATGGACAGACGGCATTCATGAAAGGAAGAACGATAAATAATGTGTACATTCTGAACCACATGACAAACAAGTAATTAGAAAAGAAAAGGGGGAAAATGGTAGCGGTATTCGTAGACATAGTTGTGGCTTTCGATAGGGTGAACAGACAAAAGCTGTGAGAATACCTGAGAAAGAAAAAGATAAACGAAAGGCTAATAGAAACGTGTGGAAGGAACATATGAACAAACGAGGAACATGGTGAGGGTAAATGGCGAGCTAAGTAAAGGATTTGTAACAAGGGTGGGACTGAGGCAAGGATGCCAAATGAGCCCAATCCTGTTCGCTGTATTCACAGGAGATCTAGAGGAGACATTAATGGGGCAACAAGAAGGAGGCCTAGTGGTGGGGAACAGGATAGTGTGGTTGCTGGCATATGCAGATGACATAGTGCTAATAACAAAGGCAGAAAAAGAAATGAATGGAATATTAAAAACGATAGACAGATATTTGAAAAGAAAAAGAAAGATCTGGAATTAAGTGGGAACAAAACTAAGGTAATGGTATTGAAAAAAGAGAGGGGAGGAAAGGAGTGGAAATTGAGGGAAGAGGATATACAGCAGGTAAAATAATTCACATACTTGCGATACACGATGAGTCACAACAAAGATGGGGAACATATAAAAGAACGTCTGAGAAGAGGAAACAAACTAATAGGGCAAGTGTGGAATGTAGGGGAAATGCAGTTTGGAATGGACTTAAGGGAAAGGGTGAAGGCGGGAAATGGAGCGACAAAGTACAAGGAGGAAAAGAGTAGAAGAACAGAGTGCAAAATATTACAAGAATACTGAAAGAAATAAAAGACGGAAAAATAAAACATAGACAAGGAACCAGAAAAGAATGTTATGAAAGAAACGGGTATGCGAAAGAAGAAGTGGAGAAACTAAGAAGGGCAGAAGTGGGAGTAAGAGAGGACATAATTAGAAGGGACAGGTATGTACAAAAGCAAGAAAGATGGGGGAATGTGGAAGAAGAAAAATATAATGCAAACTATAGGAACATTAAGGGACAAGGGATACCGGGATATTTGAATGGCGAATGGTGGAAAGAAAGAAAAAAATTGATAACGAGACTTAGATGTAGAAACGAAGCGAGGGGAACAAATATTAGAGAAGAGACAAAGAGAGAAAATATAGGCTGGCGGGGAAGAGATAGACTATCAAACATGCTGAAAGAATGCAGGGAGTTAAAGGAAGAGGAGAGGACGTCAGAAGAGATACTAGAGGAAAAAAGAAGGGGAGCGGATTAGATGCAAGAAACTTGGAAAAGAAGATGCAGTTAGGGGAGAGGAGATAAGAGGGAAGAAGACAGTGTAAGCTAAGTAAGGATAGGTGATACTGTAAATAAATAAACGTAAACAACATAAATGTATAACAAATTACTTTGCAATAATTGTAAAAATAAGCAAATAAAGATCACTATTCGACATTGTCAACGTTCGGCCCACGAGGCTTGTGCGGGTGTTGAGCCAAAAGACAACGAAGTCTTTTTCGCTTTTTATACTTTATTCACATTAATGTTTTTTTAAAGAAAATTGCGTTTATTTGTGTCTCGCTCATTTCAGCCCGCTGCGTCTAAATAAGAAAGAGCGTTTAAGGTTTCCGCCATTAAAGTGAAGCATCATGTTCTTTGATCTAGGGCGGTACCGTGATAGGTCTCAAAACGTAACTCCTCGCTTCGCTTAAATGAGCGAGAACATTATGGATTCTGGTTTCTAAGAAAATGTAAGTATGCTGTTTTACCCGACTAATCTTGTAAAATGGGACGCTTGTATCTTTTTTGGAAATTGTTTTATTTCTCTGATGTAAGTTCATATATTCAGGAGATGATGATGACAATCAAAACCATTACTTCGCTTAAGCTGAAAGAAAAGTTTCGTTTGGTAGAGTTCGTTCAAAAGTTATAGAGCTTTAAACGTTAAGTATCCCGTATTATCCAACTCCCCCTTACTAAAAGTTAAATTTGATTAAAGTACCAGCGCCCTCATATAACTTGGGAGAAAGTAGTCTCAGTTTTGATATCACCGTTATCATGAAGTTGTTTTACTTCAAATCAATTTGCCAATTTTGGCCTTCCAAATTCACTTTTTGGAAAAGTATCAAATTACGTACACTAGGATACAAATTAACTTAGGTAATTTTTCATTCAAGATACAGTTATTTTTAAATACAGTAATAACCTACTTTCCGGTTATTAAACTATAACGTTGTTCAAACTTCAATAACTTTCTAGAAGAATGATCCATTGCGCAATGTAAACCGCACAAAAGGCGACCTAAAAATGTTAGTTATATTACAAACATTGTTAAACAAATTAATAAAAAGACAAAGCTTTAAGATACCAAACGTTCTATAACCGAAAACAACCAAAGAAAAACTGGTAATCCACATAAGTAGAACCCGGGCACTTTAACTCTTCTTACGTCACAAGCCCTGTCTACTGGGACACCTTCCCTCCATTTTTTACATGCTCACGTGGGGATAGTATTTTCTCACCTGAGAATAAAAAGGATTTAATCTCTTATTAATTAGGATCCGTTTTTATCAAGGGAGATTGCATAATTATTATTACATTTCTTTTAATCCCATCTACAGATTGTGATCTAATTTATCTATGCATTGGGGGCTGTAGTCTAATAAGGGGCCGTAGTCTTAATATGTGTTTACTATTATTAAACCGTTATACAACTTCATTTATATTAATTGGAAAGTAGCAATCAGTCGTTGCAATCGCATTAATTAATGTGTTTACAAAGATTTTAAAAATTTGCTGCTGCAACAAGACATTAAGGTCTAAATTAAATATTAGATGAAGTAATAATAATCATTTCTACCCTGACGCAATATCGCTTTTTTTATATGCCGAGACGTGGGGATCGTATTTTGGTCTATTTTGTAAAGCTAATAAACAACTGGATCATTTTTTGATATTAAAGAAGCTAATCAAGATAAGGATAACATATACAATTGATTTTTAAATACGCTGTTAAATTCTATATATATAGTATATATATATATATATATATATATATATATATATATATATATATATATATATCAACATGAACCAAAAATAGTACCCCTGCTTCAAGTGTATATCCTACACATAAATTGAAGAGTCGGATAAAATTTTCTCTAAAATGTATGGCTACAAAGTGACAGGCCCTCGAAGTTGAATTTTGAAAATGGTTTTTGCAAATAACTCAAAAAATTATTTCTTTGTTAACGAGGATTTTTCTGGTTTGATTGGACTGTCTATGAATGGACTGGAAGTATTAGTTTTCACATTATTCCCGTATACTTTCTATTCTAACTTTTTTGTGTGCGATTTTTCAGGTATGTTGCCTGTTGGGTCCGCTATTCAATTTTATGCAAAGTTGGTCCTCTTTATTGAAGTTGATAAAGTGAACGGTTTACGAGTGATTTGCAATTTCATCAATCACGATCAATGAAATACTACCGCACCAAAGTTTAGTAAGTTGGGCAGTGCACTAAAAGTCATATTGTGATTTTTGATCAGTGTTCATACAATTTCTTTATCCGTAATGAATAATAATCGGTATTCCAACTCCGAAATGGCAGATATGCTCATAATGTATGACAGAGCATTTGGGAATTGTGCTGAAGCTGTTCGTTTATATTCCCAGGCATTTCCAAATCGGCGGATACCGAATAAAAAGACGTTTGCCAACATTGACCGGCGTCTTCGTGAAAGTGGTACATATTATCAGTTTATAAAAATTCTATTCATATCGGGTTCTCACAGGTTGTTTGAAGCCACCAAAAATTGACAGTGGTAGGAGGCGAAATGCAAGAACTCCACTTTTAGAGCGCTGATCCCACAACAAGCTCTCCTCAATTGGCAAGAGAAAATAATTCAAATCAGTCCACGATATGTAGAATTATTAAAACGGAGCTCTTGCGACCTTTCCATTATCGAAAGATTTAACCATTAATGATTTTCAAGCAAGAGTGAACTTTTCACGTTGGTTTCTAGAAAAATTGAATAATGACCGAACTTATCCATCGATTATCTTATTCACTGATGAGGCAGGTTTCGCCAGAAACGGAACTTTTAACTTGCAAAATAATCATTACTGCGATTATCAAAATCCACGCTTTTTCATAGAAACCAATCATCAACAGCAATTCAGTGTGAATGTATGGGTTGGTATTATTGGCAATAATTTAGTTGGTACATTCTTTTTGCCACAACGTTTAAATGGTAATTCATACACCAATTTTCTGGATAATGATTTACCCGAGTTACTAGAAGATGTCTATCTGGATGTTAGGGGTCGGATGTTTTATGCACGATGGTGCGCCTCCTCATTTTTTACTCACTGCTAGGCGGTCATTGAATCGAACTTTTAATGCAAACTGGATTGGACGTGAACGACCGGTTCCTTGGCCTGCACGTTCACCGGATCTAAACCCTAGGGATTTTTTTTTCTGGGGTCGTCTAAAAGACATGGTGTATTCGGTGCCAATTACGAACGTCCAACATCTCCAGCAACGAATTTTTGAATGCTCTAATTCAATAAGAGATGATCCGCAATTAATTTTCAACGTACGTTAGTCAATCATGAAAAGAATTCGTAAATGCATAGGTGAACAATTCGAACATTTAATCAACTAATTTGTTAATTAATACTTTGTTTAACTTAATCAACTCTTTGAGAACTATGACTTTTAGTTCACGGCCGACTGCTAAGTTTTGGTGCGGTAGTATTTAATTGACCGTGATTGATGAAATTGCAAATAACTCGTAAACCGTTCACTTTATCAACTTCAACCAAGGGGACCAAATTTGCAAAAAATTGAATAACGTGCACAAAAAGTCACCAAAATACCTGAAAAATCACACACAAAAAAATTGGAATAGAAAGTATACGGGAACAATGTAAAAACTAATACTTCCGGTCCATTCATAGCCAATCCAATCAAACCTGGAAAATCCTCGTCAACAAAGGAATAATTTTCGTTGGGAATAGTATTTTGAAAATCCTAAAGGTTTTCGAGTTATTTGCGAAAAACGATTTTCAAAATTCAACTTTGAGGGCCTAGTCACTTTGTAGCCATACATTTTAGAGAAAAATTGTATCTGACTTTTCGTCTTCAATTTATGTGTATAATATACTCTTGAAGCAGGGGTACGTTTTTTGGTTCACGTCATATATATATATATATATATATATATATATATATATATATATATATATATATATATATATATATATATATATATATATATATATATATATATATATATATATATATATATATACCAGTTAACACAATGATATCCAAGAGATATCTGTGAGAGGTTACATTTCACAATGTAAATTACTTTTTGAGTATCCATATACTCTTTGCGTGCTCTATTTCAGCGCTAAATGTCCGCTTGAGCGATGTCGCACTATAATTCACAAGTTTATTCTCTTTAGTTCAAAACAGAGTCACCGGTAAACTCAAAACGTGACTTCCTTGTGAGTTCTATGGAATACCAATTTTTGCTCAAAACGTGATTTCCTTGTAACTTCTATGCAGTACCTATTTTTACTCTAAATGTGATTTCCTTGTAACTTCTATGCAGTGCCTATTTTTACTCACAACGTGATTTCCTTGTAACTTAAATGCAGTGTCTATTTTTACTTAAAACCTGATTTCCTTGTAACTTTTATATAATAAAAACCGCTTTCTCATATATGTAAACAAATATCAGTTCTACATACAAGAACACGAAATGTACATTTATATTGAGGCTTGTATCTTGATAGCTCAGTTGGTTACAGCGGTACTTTAGCAAGGTACATATCATAGCTTCAAATCTTGTTCGAGGTACACTTTTTATTTATCTATTTAATAAAATTAATAATAATTATTAAATAGGTTTTGGTCCTGAAAATTTTAATTTTGACTAAAACCCTCCAATGACTGAATTTAAGTCATATTGGTTTATAAATGAGACAATATAATTTCTGAGTTTGGAACAATAAATCGCTTCATACATAGAAAAATCTGCCAATTTCAATTTTTTAATTTTGATAAATGACGTACTTAGGGAACCCACAATAACTAACTTGAAACTATATAATGGAGGATTAGTTTGGTTTTTCAATTTGAAGTAATGAATGTTTTTCGTTTTCTAAACCCCTAACAATGCCCTGCAACTGGTTCAATTTTGCCTGTTAACGAAGTTTACCTAGATTTCATGGAAAAGAATCTGTCCCTACTTAATTAAGTCCATAATTCATATGGATACTTTTAATGGTTTCAAAGATACGACATTTCTTATGTATTATTTAGGCTATAAAACCTAGAGAAATGCAAAAAAATTTTTGAAAATTTAAATATTTACATAGCTTTCTCTTTGTACGTAACTATATGAGAAAGCAAAACTGTCGTCAGTTATACAATGACAAATAAAACAAGAATCACTACAGTTTGTCAATTTCAAATGAAGTTATTGTCATTCTGTTCTCAACAAAGGTCAATTAAATTTAATATTGGACTATATAAATAAGGTCATTGTTTGTTAAAATGTTTAGTAGAATTTTGACGTTTTAAAAATAATGAAAAGACAATTGAACAGAGATAAAAAATGGAGACTTGATCTGCCTTTGTGAATCTCCACATATATAGTCATTTTTCATATTATACTTTATATTATGGTAAATTCGCACAGTTAAATAAAATTGTAAAGCAACCAATGGGATGAAATAAAAACCCATAATGTATAGAAACACCACCTCACATATATTAAGAGAGCAGCAGTATACATCTTGCATATAAAGATTTAATACGTTATTATTTCTGCTTTGTAGTTTCTTCTCTTTCCCGTCTCTGCTTGGCATGTCTAAAAAAGTCTTTTGAAAGAATTTCAAACTCCTTCAATGTACATGGGTAGGTATCATTAACTGCATCTATAATTATGTTTCACTTACTCACTCTCATAACACATCATATTATAAAAGAACTTACCATAGAGACATCGTGTAATACACAAATCTTCTACTTTGAAATTGTTACGGTATCCTTTCCATGAGCATTGCTCAGCTAAATGATTTGTAAATATTTGTTTAAAAGAACGCATATGTATATCCTTTGTACACGTTCCACCAACGTGTTTGAGAAACTGTACCTAAAAAACAAAAATGTAGAACAATATAATTCCTTTTTCATAATTACCAAGCGAATTTTGAAATCCTGATTTTCTTTAATCTTTGATTCTATAAGTTTTAAATCATCAAGACTATTCATTGGAAAAGTATTGAACTCTGCCCAATTTGGTTGCACACTTAAATTTTACCACCACTCTTCAGATTGCTTTCCATCTCCATCTTTATGCCAGCTAATAAATTAATGATGTGGTCCAATTTTTCATCAACTGTAGTCGGTACTTAAATAACGCAAGTACTTAACACATATAAAAACAATGTTATAAAAAAATTAAAGTCACTATTAAACAGCACCAATCTTGATTTGTTGAATGAAAATGGTATAGCAACATTTATATCTATCTGCTTGGCACTAGATGCTATGCGTAAATAATATAGGTAAGCCAAAGATTCTTTCAATGTTAGATCAAACCAATCGCATAAATTAAACATTTTGTAAAACGAATATGGAAGTAGAAAAATTTTTATGTTTGTTGATTCTCTATATCTCTAAATAACCATCATGCAAATGCAGTACTAACAATGAATTTATTTGGTGCAAAGAATAGTTATTACTGCATAGCTAGTAGTACAAAAATGTCTGATGAAACATGATTCATTTCTTATTACTTTTAGTACTTACTCATTATTCTTCTATTAAAAACTGTGGCTGTACGGATTGGCAAGGGATCGATATCTAAAAACCAGATAAAAGTAGATAGTGAATAATTAAATAATAAAACAAACCAATATTGCTTGTACTAAGTGCCTGAAGTAAAGTAGGTGGTTGTAATTCCTCGTATACTAAAAGTAAAAAATGACTAATTTTAAAACATTATAGGTATAGAAATAAACCTGCTTCCTCTATTTGTGGTAGTCCTACATCATGCTGTTTTTCCTGCACAAAATGCTCACTACCTATAAATAATAATAGTATTTAAGTTAAATTAAAGTTGATGCACAAACACACCTGAGTCTACATTTACCCTATCGGTGCTATGTGTGTCTTCGGAATCTGCAAAGTATAAATAAAACATATATAACATTTAGATGTCCATCGTCAAAACTTATAATACCAAAAATTAAACTTGACGAATAAAATGGTATAGTAACATTGGTAAGAAACAATATATACAGGTAATGAGTGAATAATTAAAATTACAAATTAAAAATTTCAGGCTGGTAAAATGCAGATGAAGTCATTCATAATTGCAATTTCATCATTAGAGTCTACATATATAATTTACAATAACTCTTACATTCACTTTCATCATCACCCAATTGAGGTGGCGAAGGACATGTATAATAATTTGTAAGGAGTTTATTTGGTTTTTTTTTTACACATTCGCCCCACATGGGTATCATCAGATGCTGAACTGTTTCCTGCATCCGGATCACGCATACATTTCCTTCGTGCTTCTTCTCTAGAGTCTGAAATAATTTTAAACACCTCCAAAAAGTCTCAATTACATAATTGATCATACCACATATACGTTCACATCTGACCCTGTGGTCTGTCCATTCAGGTTTTGGAGCTGAATGTTTTAATATGTGGTAACTTTCGTGTGTAGGTGGCCATTTACACATAGTGTTATTTGAGTGTAGCCAAGTAAAAGGGATTTCAGAGACTACTTGCTCATCATCAACAAATTCGTCCAAGAAAGACACAACTGCATACTGCATCTGTAAATAAACTTGAAACAATACGCAGTGTAAGAGGGAAGGTAGCATATAGTACACATATCATAACTTAGATAGCACAATGTGGACTGAAATAAAATGAAAAGAATAAGCAGTAATTACCGAGTCATTGTGATATAACTAAATTGAAATACTTTGCCATCAGGAAAAATTAAAATTTAAAATAGAGAAGTTCACAATTTGTGCATCTGTACTTTAAAAATGGAAAACTATAAATAAATTAGATAGTAACACTGTACATTAAAGTTATAAAATATAGAGTTCACAAACATTAAAATACTAGAAATGGATTAATGGCATGATTACAAATAACTCAGGTAAATTTGTTGATAATTTTAAACATTTTTTGGTGACATAACTGACATCGTAATCTGCATGGACTATGTCATTATGATTTATCAAGCAGATACCTAAAATTAATGAATTTAAAGGTTTCTCAAAGAATGGTCGTGGATTTACATATTTAATACCCGACAATGTTATTTTGTTGCCTTGTTTTTTAATTAAGTTTACTTCAAAGATCGTATCATCTAATAAGCAGCAACAATTATTAGGTACCTTTACTGATAATAAAAAGTTTTGGAATTGTATTCGTTCAAAAAGTTCTTCCTTGGAATTAAAAATATTTAAAGAATTCTCTAAATATGGAAATGAGACAGTAGCTGGTTGTACCGACAACTTTTGCTCTTCTATAATTCTATTATAGATTTGTTGCAATGGCTTTGATGATAATTGCATTTTCTTCTTGATTTTAAACAATTTACTTTCATATTTGAAGGCACTGAAGTTGTCCAGAGGTCCAATTTTTTTTACATCATTAAACAAATGTTGCAATAAATGAACATTATGTGTTAGATTTTCACGGCCATAAAATAATTCAAAATTTTCAGTAAAATAAACTAATAATCTATGAGCATAAGAATAGAGTTTTTGGTTGTCTGAACAAAAAATTCTAATAGCCACACTTAAAGACAAAAAATGCTTGTATTGATCAATGCTGAAAATTTCTTTAAAAATAACTGGCCCAGTGTATAACAATACTTGCCGAAATTCAGTAGCTTTCCAACGATCTAATTCATCAAGCATTCTAGGTTTGCGGGAAAACTCACTGCACATATGTTTTTTACAACCATTCAGATTAGCTGAAATTTGAAGTAATTTTGCTTTTGGCAATCTTATACTGATATTACCCTTAACTAATAAATTTAAAACCTTTTTCATGACCCCTAAACAAACTGAGTGCATATAATCAATACAGAATTGAGAAACCATTTCAATTGGTAATAATTCTAATATCGATGTTCCTTTATGATATTCGTCATCCACTTTAACTTTAAATGTTTTATCTGTACGTAAAGCTCTATTTGTTTCTGGAAAAATGACTTTATTTCCATAATACTCACCTTCTATTGTACATTTTGGACAAGAATGATATCCAGTATGTTGTTTTACGCAAGTAACATAAGCTCTCGCTGGAGCATCGCAAATGAATACATGTGCTACAATTTTTATTATGATATTTTGGTAAGCTAACCCTGATAATGACAGTTCTTGTAGTTCTTCCACAAACATTCTTAAAAAATCATTACAACTATTTGGCTTACTCATTCCATGATAAATACCGACTATGAAAGGTTCAGTATAAAAATTTGTCTTTGCTATTGCTGACAGAATCGGCCAAAATTGACTTGAACTACTTTTGGAAATCGGAAGACCATCAATATTAAAATCTAAGTAAATAATTGCAGGAGTGTGTACTGTTGAGTAATATTTCTGCAAAGAATTTATTAAGCCATCTTTAATACCAAAATGAACATAATTTCCAGGTGGAATGCAATATATTTCAATAACTCGAGGGGTGTTAAGAAGAGTTCTTACATCTTTTGGCATGTTTTTTATGCCATGTTTATTTAATAACACCAGTAACTTATTGGCACTCTCATGACTAACATTAGATTCTATTATCCATTGTCTTAAATCTGCTGATAAAGTTTGGGTAGCATTACTTGACTTTGCGGGTGTTATAATTACTGAATTACAAAAATTGTCCTTAGGCTTGTCAAAATTATCACAGCAATCTAAATTAACGGTGATATCATTCACTACAGAAAGACTATTGGAGGATGTAAGTACATTGTGATCTACTTCATGAGCAGCAGATAAAGGCGATGGTTGTGGTGCCGACAGTGAATCTACAGAATTTTTTTGTGTAACACTACAAGACGTGGAATTATTAATCGTATTAATTATAGTAGAGCTATTGTAAATTTTAAAGGGGGGTTGTGATAAACTTATAGGTGAAAACGAATTAATAATATCCACCTTACGTCGCCTCCTTTGGCGGGAACTTAACAAGCCGACAGGTTTGAGGTTACGACGCGACATAATTATTTATATTTGTATAACTTTATTTTCTAGTAAAATATATTACCTTCACAATAATGACCCGCTGTGATAATTAAATCAAAAGATACTTACATGCGGAGCGTTAAAAGACAGAAGGATAAAAACAAGTTTGTAAAAAATATGGCACCAGGAAAATGCTTACCACGTTCCCTACCCTTACCCCTCACGTCAGTAATTATGATGATGCATTTGCGCAATTGTGCTTATATTTTTTTAATTTTAAACAACAAACTGATTTGATTTAGATGCCTATGTAATGTCTCAATTGACGCTTTTTACTGCAAATAGATGAATCAATAAACGTAGTCTGCTTCACATCGATGCGAAGTTGAGGATATTATTCACAATGTGAGATTCTACAATACGATTTGCGAAGTCTTTGCGTATTCCCTAAAATTATTTTAACTAATTCTAAAAAAGAACTCCTTGAGAGATACAAAAACAATGGAAAACACAACGTTTCTTCGTAGTATGCTCTATGCGAAGTTGCAGTAGGACTTCTCTAGGTGGCACTAAATGAGAAGAAGTGCGAGGTCTCAGAGACGTTTTAGTGTTAGCTGGGTATATAATATTTTTAGTATATAAGGATGCAGCCTAAATTAAATTGAAATTATTTATACATCAATTTATTTAATATTTTAATATCACTTTTATTAAAACTAAAAGAATCATGACAATAAGATAAACATTTCTAGAAATAGTATAATAATCCAAATTTATAATAAATTTTAACCACGAAAATAATTATTTAAACGTTTATTTTGAAATGTATATTAATAGAGAACCAACATTAAACAACAAACTGATATAAAATTTAAGTGTATATATAAATATTTTTAACAATTACAACGATTGTATTGTTAAAATATAATTTTATACTAATTTTGTGTTAATCGTTATGTTTAATGTTTTAGTTTCATAATTATATTACATTTCTAAAAATGAAATATTTAATTTTTGTGTTAATCTTATTATAACTATCATAAAATATTGTTATATTTATTTAGTATATGTATCGTTAATCATTTTATTTTTAAAAATAATATTTCGAAATAAATTGATGTATAAATAGTTGTCAATTTAATTTAGGCTGCATCCCTGTTAATAAAAATTACGTTAAACTTATACAGCCGTTATTAACTTCTTTATATATATATATATATATATATATATATATATATATATATATATATATATACAAGGATAATAAAACAGTTAATGAGTATTGCGTAATCAGTTAATTAACTTGTTATACAAAAGTGAATGTACGATTTCGCAATTGTACAATAAACACTGTACAGGGTGGCCAACTAAGAATGCGGGGTACTGTATCTGGGAAACTATAAATCGTAGAGGCTTGCGGGAAAAAAAGTGATCACTAAAACGGCCAATACAAAAACCTGGAAAATATTTTCATGTTTCTGAAATGGCTGCTAGGGGGTATAACTGCAATCTTGAATCTAAAAAAAGTGATGTTTCTGTGAATTCTGCTACATTAACCTAATAAAAAATAACTGATCTTTGAAGTCGAGGATAATCTGAACTATTTTTGTTTGGCACTTTTTGACGTGTCTATAAAAATAAAGTGGTGGGGGGTATTCAAAGGTTTCCTTAAATCACCCCCCGTATCTTCGAAACGGCTAATCCAATTTTAATAAACTTGGGCGCGTTTAAAAGAGCTTTTCTTGGGCTACAAATTTTAAAATAATTAAAGTTTTGTTAGTTTCACATGTCGTCGCTAGAGGGCTTTGTTCGACATTCCGACAGAAACAGTTAATTTTCGCAAAAAAATTAAATGCATTGGTATGACTTTTTTTCATTAATAAGTAGCTAAATGGCACCTAAACAAGCTCGCGAAAACCGCATCTCGATATCTTGATCCTAACCTAAAATATCGACCAAAGAAGACTTTATACTTTATAAATTTTTATTTTATTTAACTACATTTTTCTGGAATTGTTTCTATTATGTAAGTTGTGGCCCTAAAAAAGACCGATTTAAAGGAGGAAGATTTTTAATGCCCCCGTAAATGCTCGAAATGCTGACCATCACTCTGTGCATTGCTGAGGCCTCTTATGGGTAGACAAAGCTGCAGCTTCAATTTCGGCTCTGAATAGGTTACCTAGAAATCGCGATTTTAAATGTTTGTAAATTTATTCACCAGAATAAAATCACCCTTTTTGAAATTACTATGGGCAAGTAAACAATGCTAAAAGTTATACGAAATGCCTATTTTTTATTTATTTAAATGCATATTCACTATGGATATATACGAAAAATACAATTAATAGAAGCAGGCAATGGAAACAGATACCTAAACAAAACGTACATAATCCTCAAATTGTCAATAGTTGTCAATATTTTCGCGTTACTTTGAGCAATTTTTGTGCTTTCAAAATGCGTTTTACGAATAATGAAGCTGTTGATATGCTTGTGGTTTATTTTGAATGTCTTCAGAATGCCGCAGTAGCTAAAAGAATTTACGTAACTCGATATCCAAATCGGCGTCCTTGCGATGTAAGAGTTTTTCCCCGCGAGCTTACCAGCCAATTGTAGTTTCCGACCTACGTTTCAACGGCAAAGAATTCGAAGAACACAAGAAAATATTAACCGTGTACTGGGCTGTATTGAAGGAAATCCTCATGTTAGAACAAGATCATTATCTACTGAGTTGGACATATCACGGACAACGGTTCAAAATATTTTGAAGGACCATAGGTAAGTTCTAATGGCCATCAAAATATATAGGTATTCGTTTAAACTTTTTTCAATTACTTTAAGAATGCACCCATATCATGTCATTTTGCATCAGGCCTTGAAAGCGAAAGATTTTGATCAAAGGTTAGACTATTACCATTGGATGTTAGGCATGATACGCGAAAATAGAGAATTTTTATTCCAAATTCTTTGGACCGATGAAGCCACCTTCAGTAGTAACGGGAGAGTCAATCTGCACAATATGCATTACTGGTCTGCAGAAAATCCCCAGTGGTTGCGTGAAGTTCAGTACCAAGGTCGTTGGAGTTTAAATGCATACTGGGAGGCAGAATCATTGGGCCATATTTTTTCAAGCAACCCCTAAATGGCAATGTATTTCTTGACTTTTTGGCCAATCAATTACCGTTGTTGTTGGAAGATGTGCCTCTGGAAACAAGGCAAAAATTGTTTTTGCAGTTGGATAGTTGCCCAGCACATTTTGGTATTAATGTGCGAGAGCATATTAATGCAGTATTTCAACAGCAGTGGATTGGAAGAGGAAGTCTGTTTCCATGGCCTCCGCGATCGCCAGACTTAACTTGTCTCGTTTTTTATTTATGGGGGCGCTTAAAGGACATCGTGTTTCGGACTCAACCTACTACTAGAGAAGATATGAAAAACCGGATTCGCAACGCAATACGTAACATACCGAGAGCTGAAATTGAAGCTGCAGTTTTATTCAGTCATGAGAGGCTTCAGCAATGCATAGAGCGTGATGGTCAGCATTTCGAGCATTTACGGGGGCATTAAAAACCTTCCTTCCTTAAATCGGTTCTTTTTAGGACCACAACTTACATAATAGAAACAATTCCAGAAAAATATAGTTAAAAAAAATTATAAAGTATAAAGCATAAAGTTTTCTTTGGCCGATATTTTAGGTTAGGATCACGATATCGAGATGCGGTTTTCGCGAGCTTGTTTAGGCGTTATTTAGCTACTTGTTCAGGAAAAAAAGTCATACCAATGCATTTAATTTTTTTGCGAAATTTAACCGTTTCTGTCGAAATGTCGAACAAAGCCCTCTAGCGACGACATGTGAAAATAACAAAACTTCAATTATTTTAACATTTGTAGCCCAAGAAAAGCTCTTTACAACGCGCCCAAGTTTGTTAAAATCGAATTAGCCGTTTTGAAGATACGGGGGGTGATTTAAGGAAACCTTTGAATACTCCCCACCACTTTATTTTTAGACATACATCAAAAAGTGCAAAACAAAAAAAGTTCAGATTATCCTCTACTTTAAAAATCAGTTATTTTTTTATTAGGTTAATATAGCAGCGTTCACAGAAACATCACTTTTTTGGATTCAACATTGCAGTTACGCCCCCTAGCGGCTATTTCAGAAACTTCAAAAAAATTTCCAGGTTTTTGTATTGGCCGTTTTAGTAATAACTTAGTTGGCCACCCTGTACATATTTTACGTACATACATAAAAATTCTATCTCATCAGAAATACCTCTGTCAAAAAAAAACGGTTATAGATTATAATCATGCTGACCGCTCATTAGACTACTATTTTTAAATTTTCAGGTTGATGAGACAGAATTTTTATGTATGTACGTAAAATATGTACAATGTTTGTTATACAATTGCGAATTACGAAATCATACATTTACTTTTGTATAGCAAGTTAATTAACTGAATAAGTAATACCTATTAACTGTTTTATTATCATTATATATATATATATATATATATATATATATATATATATATATATATAATATATATATATATATATATATATATATATATAAATAATTAACAGCGTATTTAAAAATCAATTGTATATGTTACCTTTAGCTTGATTATCTTCTTTAATATCAAAAAATAATCCAGTTGTTTATTAGCTTTACAAAGTAGACCAAAATACGATCCCCACGTCTCGGCATATAAAAAAAGCGATATTGCGTCAGGGTAGAAATGATTATTATTACTTCATCTAATATTTAATTTAGACCTTAACGTTTTGTTGCAGCAGTAAATTTTTAAAATATTTGTGAACACATTAATTAACGCGATGTCGACGACAGATTGCTACCTTTCAATTAGTATAAATGAAGTTGTATAACTGTTTAATAATAATAAACACCTATTAAGAAGCCCGCGAACAGATTCCGGTCTTACAAGACTACGGCCCCTTATTAGAATACAGCTCCCAATGCATAAATAAATTAGATCACAATCTGTAGATGGGATTAAAAGAAATGTAATAATAATTATGCAATCTTATGCCGTAAAAAAGTGAAAGTTAAAGTGCCCCGGTTCTACTCAAGTAGGTATGCAGACGCATCTTTGTATTGTAACCATTAGGAATTAATTACTAGTGTGAAGCGCTATCGCAAATTAATCTTATTGGAACAAGTTTAATGTATCAATAAGAGGAAGTATAAATTAGGCGTTGAATTCGATATGTACTTGGACTATATCCTTACCTGCGGAACTACTGTGTTCATTATAGTCCGGTCAATGACCGTTTTCCCGTATAATTTAGCCAAACCAGACCGATTTACATAAAACTTTAGATTTAGGTTGTATTTGCCCTCTACTTCAAAGTTGACCCTGTACCGGGGGTTGCGTTCACCTTGGGGATGGATGCCACCCCTTCTCGGGGGTGAAAAACGTTTCATTAATCAAAATAATCGTTACCACTTTACAATTAACTTTATTTATGTACTAGTAATATGATCCAGAAGTTTGACCGGTTTAGAGCGCTTAGTTTTGAAAAAACGTTTAATGAGAGCAACGAGTGTTGAAGGAGGTCCGTGTAAACCAGGAGCCACAAACAGTGTAGTTCTCAAATGGATCAAAGGTATTCTATTTACTGAAGATGTAATTGAAAGCTTGGAATAACTCTGTCATGTTGAATTCAGCAAAAGCCACCAACACGTTGATTCGAGAGACGCTCAAATACAAAAAGATAAAAAGATGTATTAGTTTTGCGGCAATTTTTATTAGACAACAATCCATTTGAAGACGTTGACCAATTACAAAATATTGTCACGGGCTTGATTGGATCCGATGAAACAGATTGTTAGGATGCTTTAACTATTGGTATAGAAGCATTAAAAAAGATTAGTGGTCTCAATTTTGCCGAAATTAAATTAACAAAAAAAAATAGACATTCCGTTAATTGGCGTTAATAGCAAATTAAAAATAAGTGACAAATCCATTCCCGATGATCCGTTGTTATTATTTGCGTGATGAAGAAAAGCGACGAAGGGTTAGAATCATACATGAACTTTGAATTGGCATCTTATCCTCTTTCATTGTTCGACGATGTTGGAATGAGAAAATCTACGAAATCTAGATTATCTTCATCATTTCAAGCTCTGGATATTACCTTGAAGAAATAAAATTCTAAATATTATATTGATGGAGGCATGCTGCTTTGTAAAATTAAATGGCCTGCTGATTGTAAATATGAAAGAATGTATTTTGTATTTAAAAAGAAATTTTGCGAATGATATATTAGTTGTTTTCGTTTGCTAAAATGAAGACAGTAATAAAGCAGCCGAAAGGAATCGTCGATCAATGAAGGTAGTCCACAAGGACTTTAATTTTACAAAGGATACAAAATTATCTGTAAATCAAGAAAATTTTTTGTCGAATTACAAAAACAAGAGTCGTTTTAAAGAGTACATCATGCAACCATTACAAAAAAAATGCTATAACGGGAAAGGGGAAGCTGGCAAGTTACTTGTTGAGATTGCTGTTAAAGATAACACAAATTTACAAAAAAATATTGTAGCGGAAGATATCGATGTGATAGTAATTTTGACCGGTGCAGCAAAGGCTAAGGAAGAAATTTATTTCTTGAAGCTAGGTAAACAAAACGTCGCTGCAGCAGCGTATTCTTCCAAATCTTTAGAAATGGATTACCCAACTCCGCTCAAAATTGATTATATTTGCACATTGCTTTACTGGATGTGACTCAACTTCTGCGTTTTTCAATAAAGGTTTTTTTTATTTTTTTTTAGGTTAGTATGCTCTTGCTTTTGGTTAGTATGCTTATATCTTATGCATATGCTTATTCGTAGACTGTTCAAGATTCCTCCTCTTCAGCCCTGGTCATTCCATTATTGTTAGTGTTGCAATGTTTTTTGTAATTGTGTGGTTTACAATCATGAGTTTATTATTTTTGGCGTATAAAAAAAAAGAAAGATAATTTGTTGAGGGTTTGTTATTTGGTGTAGAAAAAGTTTAAAAGTCTGATTTATTACTGTTGTGAATATTTAGATTTAGGTGTGCGTGTGGTTGAGTATGGTGGGGGTGTAAGGGTGTTGACAATTCGTTAGCCGATATCCTTGCGTAGTCGTTATCCAGTAGACGGTAGGATGCGGAGTGCATATGGGATGTTATCGAGTGTCTCTTCTATCTCCTCTGGGATGTCGTCTAATAATTGGGTTAAGATCGCGGGAGGGGTGTTTTAATTTAAGTTTGGTTTTTTTCCGTGGGAAATTGGGAGGTGTAGGAAGCTGTGATGATTTCTGTGGTAGGGATGGTATCGCCGAAAATCCTTTTTGTGTGCAAAGTTTTCCTGAAGTGTTTGGATTCTGCTTGTGATTGGTGGTATGTTAGCGTGTTGTGTTGTGAGGTTGCTGGGGTACCTGAAGGGTAGCCCGTGTATACGTCTAAATATCCGGCGTTCACAGGATGCTATAGAGGAAAGGTGGTTAGGGTTAATGTTTGTGTATAAGTAGGTTTGCACGGTTTATAATTCTGTTAAGTGTTTTCCTGACATCGGGGAGCCAATTAAGTGTTCTAGTGAATAGGATACCTAGGTATGTGGTTTGGTCTTGAAGGGGGATTCTCTCTTGGTTAGTGGTGAGGGATACATTTCTGGAGGATAGGTTTGAGAATTTGTTTTCCACGTAGTTAGGGTGACGGAAAAGGATTGCTTGGGTTTTGGAGGGGTTAATGGAGACTCTCCACCGGTTGGCCCAGTTGGAAAAGTTCCGAAGAGTTTTGGATGTGCGGTTGGAGGCCGTTTCGCAGTTCCGATTAACCGACCAGAAGGCGGTGTCATCTGCAAACTGCGCAACGACTACTCCGGGTTGGGTAACTTGAGGGATATCTGAAGCAAATATGGTGTAAAGGATGGGGGCTAAAGCAGAACCTTGCGGAACGCCTCCAGTGGGTTGGAAAGGGTCTGAGAGGTTTTTCCCTACTTTCACCCTGACCGACCGATTGGTCAGGTACGAAAGCAGGAGTTTGGAGAAGGGGTCGGGAATGTTAAGGTTTCGGATTTTTTGTAGGAGACCGGCGTGCCAGACCCGGTCAAATGCTTGCTTAATATCCAAGAACACAGCCAGATTGCATTGCAGATGGTTGAATGTTCTGGTGGTCTCACACGTCCGGTTTGGTCGGTAGCCAAATTGGCTGTTGGGAAGGAGGGCGTTATACTCTAGGTGTTCCCTGAGCCGCCTGGCTAGAATTTGCTCGAAGCATTTTCCGAGGCAACTCACTAGGGATATGGGTCTGTAGGAATTAGGTGAGGTTAGGTCTGCGGGATGTTTTGGTATCATGACGGTGGATGCCGATTTCCAATCCGTCGGGAAGCAAGGCAGGGTTAGGCACTTATTGTATATGTTTGAGAGTAGTTGGAGGCATGGGCCGGGTAGGTGGCGTAGGATTTTTCTATTGAGGCCGTCGCGGCCTGGGGCAGAGTTTTTACCTTTTTTTAAAATAGGCATTGACCTGGCGTAATTGGGGCATAGAAAGAATTCTCGTTGTCGAGTGGGGGTTCGGGAAGGTTAAGGTTCCAGAATTCCTCGAGGCGGTTCTTGAGGAATTCCTTGAAAACAGTATCGAATTGGGGATCGTGTGTTTATTGGCTTCTCGCTTGATTAAGGCCCTAAGGCAATTGTATTCCATCTTGAGAGCCGGATCCTTGGATCTCAAGAATTGACGATAGATTCGTCTCTTCTCTTTGATCCAGTTCACTATGTGTCGTGGGAGCGGTTTTTTGGAAATGTCGATGTTTTTAAACGGGACTGAGTCGACCGCTTCCGTAATTACGGAAGTTAGCTCGCTAATGGCTCTCTCGAGATCTTGGGTGCTTTGAAGATCGGGTGTAGGTAGGTTGTTGGAGATGTGTTCGGCGAACACATTCCAGTCTGCATTCGAAAAATCTTTAATGTTTGTGTTTTGAGGGGGTGTTGGGGGAGCTGGACAAAATGACGTTTTGACCAGCAGTGGAAGATGATCTGAAGTGATCGTGGTACCTAGAAAGGACTCACGATCGAAGTAGTGTGCTATTAATTCGGAAACTAATATGTGATCTATTATTGAGGCTCCTAAGCGGTCAAAATACGTAGGTTGTGTATTGGCGATCCTCAACGTAGGCAAAACTGCAACTGAGCAGATGATAGTCTGTTGCCGTTTCCATTTGTTGCGGTGTCACCGAATTGAATATGGCGGGCATTTAAGTCACCTAGAATGACTGCATTTGGGAGGCTGGAGGCATAAACTAACAGGTGGTCGGGAAGTGTATTGTGTCCGGGTGGATTGTAATAAGATATGAATATTATAGGGTTGGGAAAGTGCACCGTTGCAGCTACGCATTCGAGTTGCTGCAGGTGCGCAGGTAGTGGAAATGGAGTTGAAGGGAAACAGTTTTTAATTAGGAGGGCGGTTCCGTGTGCGCTATTGTTGAGAAAGGAATTATAGGTGTTAAATTGTAGTGTGCATTTTTGTGAGAGTTTGGTTTCTGTGATTGAAAGGACGTGTACATTGTGTTCGTGTAGGAAGTGTTTAATTAGGGGGCGTTTCTGACGAACACCCCTAGCATTAATGGTCCCTGTTATAATGTTCATTGGGAACAAAGGCGTTGAAGGATGGTGTTGGCGGACTACGGCGACCCGCGTACCGTCTACGCAGACGTTGATACGCCGTTGGAAAAAGTTGAGGGATAAGGATTCGATGGTTCGGATAACTCTGCGTTGGTGGTTAGGGAACAGGTCTAGGAGAGAGTGTGTAAGGACTTGTATGAAGGATTTGATAGTGACGGGATCTGTGTCGGGAATAGGTTTAAGGTGTGCAGTGTCTTCAGAGTCAGACTCGTCAAACATGATGGGATTGAGGATTGCCATCTGTGACGGAGAACTGGTAGGTTCCTGCCGCATCCGGCACTTAAAGGAGTAGGTGGGTTGGGCATCCCGCAGTTGCTACACTTTGGGTTTACCGCGGACTTGCAGGATGTGGATCTGTGGGACACTGGATCGATCGGGAGAGACACTCCTCAGAGGTATGTCCTACCTGCGTGCAGGTGACACAGTACATGGGGAGAGGTGTAGGGTTCGCAACGATAGTGTCTCCCGAACATTGAGACACCGGTTGCTAGAAGGAACTCGAGGGTAGTTTGGGAGTTTATAATGATTCGGACTAGGGATGTGGGGGTATTGGTAGCCTTCGAGGTGATACGCACGTGAGGCAGGTCGATTGCATCGAGGATCTCGTCGGTAAGGATGTCCTTATCCACGTGACGAATCACGCAGAAAAAGGAAGGAGGTCTAGGAATGGAGTTAGGTTTACGGGCCCCGGATAACTGGGTTAGGGTTGGGGAAGGTTCTCCGAAATTGCGCCGAAGTTGCATTTCATCCGGTAAAGGAAAGAAGGTTTTGAAGAGGCAGGTGTGGTTGTGGTTGAACCTTAAGTTCGACCACAGAAGGTTAAGGGATTTTAGGGAGTTGAAAAGGGATTTTTGTGATGTGACGGATTTCGGGATATTACGGATGCAATATCTCGAGGATTGGGTACGAGTGTGTGTGTTGCTGGAGGTCGAGGGTGTGGAAATAATGTTAGGTGTAGTTGGCAGGGCTGGTGTGGGTAACAGGGCGGGTTTGTGTGTGTGTGTGTGTGTGTGTGTTTTTGTGCTTTAACGGAAGCGGTGGATCGTGTTGATATGTAGAATGTGTACAGGAAGTGGAAATGGATGAGGCGTTAGAATGGGATCGTGTGCGTGCGGAAGGTGGTGGAGAGGCGAGTGTGTGTGCGTAGGTGTGTGTAGGTGGTGGTGTAGGTGGACGGGTGTCGACGGGGTTAGGGGACACAGCTTTGATAGTAGCTCGGTGGCGACCTTGCTTAACCATCTCGGTTGTGTTGTTAATAATAGGTTTGTGAATATGAGGATAAAATTTAAAAGAAAAATTAAAATCTGTTATTGAATGGCCGGGTCTCTGCCGAGGTGCAGCCTCACACCCCGAGGAAAAATGGCTTGGAAATCAGAGACCCAATTCGAAACGGAGGAAATTCAGAGTTAAAATAAAAACAACCAAGTAATTAAATTAAAATTATTTATTAATGATACCTATTACCGTTGACCTTGACCCGACGACGATCCTGCTGTTGGCGATGTCCTGGATGTTTCTGGAATTTTCCGCTGCTGCTGCTATATTCCGGCGGCTCCTGCTTGCGGCTAGGCTCTGGCTCCTCTACTGATGACCGCTTCTTCGTATTATCTGTATGCGAGCAGAGACAGATCTAACTCCGAAGCGGCGAAGATCACGATGCCGGAACGATGGACGAAAACGCTAGGTTCTTTTTTGTGAAGTTAAGCGATTGTAATAAAAATCAAAAACGCTTACGCTGCCTAGGGGCTTACGTTCGTAACCGAGGTTCGGACTGCCCTGTCAATAAAGGAAAAAAAATGCTTGATATTTTAGAAAAACGACAGGGCGTAAGAGATACAGCGCAGATTATTTACAATAATCTTGCAACCGTTGAAGAGATTTTACAAGCTGGTCAGTACTGTACTCTCATGTTGTACGGACTTGCGAAGGACACTCGATAGAATAAATTGAAAAAGGTGAATGACTTACCTGCATTTCTCGAAAAAATGAGATATGAATCTTTTATAAACGCCACCACGAAAAAAATGCAGTTAAGTTGTCCTCGCTTGTTCCAACAATTGGAGCTTTAAATGTGCACATAAAAAGGGACCTTGCAAACCCAGTTACAACTGGGAAATAAAAATATGAATCCACTTGATTGGAGTATTAAATCCAATCAAATTCCGAATCAACCTGCACCTGAAGAGCTGTTGAAAATTTTTTGTAGCTGTAAAAAAGGGAGCGGATCAGCATGCGGTTGCCGAAGAGTAGGACTTTTCTGCAGTTCGACATGTACAGTGCGATCATCATTGTTTGACCGTGCCGCTCCTAGAACAGTACTACTGTTCCGCATCCTTAAAATGAAAATTGTGCTATGTCCAGTGGCGTAAATGCAGATATTAAAATAAATACTACCATAAATGACAAAAACTTAGTGAATGACGAATTGCGTATTATGTAGACGTACAAAAACTTCAATAATTGTAATTTAGTCTTTCTTAAGACTAAAGGGAAATTGTTATAAGGTATGTAAAAATTTGGTTAAAAATTATCATTTATTATTTTTAATTGATATTACTGATTTTCTGGATTTCCAAGGCGTATTTCTGGTGTATTAAACCAATACATGGTATTTACTCGTCAAATTCAAGTTTTATAAGTGCTTTTATATACTAAAGTAATGTTTAAAACAAATTTTGCTTTTTAACCTCAATTTGGTTACGAGAATAATGTACAGTTTAGAGAGTAAAAATTATTTAGATGAGCGTTTAATGATCTTTTTGTTTATATTGACATGAGTGGTTTGAAATAGGCAATAATGTATGAATTTTGTTGTCAGGTTGAAAATGAATAATCGAAAGGTAATTCATAGCCAAGGGCGGCAAATTATCTACAATTTGTACCAATTTATGAAAAAAGAAAAAGAAGGAACGATGACAATGCCATTATCCCAATTACAAGAATGTGTTGCTAAAGAAACCGTTCTAGACAAGCTACTAGTTGAAAATGGTCATGCTGTCCTTCGTCTCCCTTTGTACCACTCCGAATTAAATCCCTGAGAACTCAAAGAAAGTGTGTGAATATGTGGAGAGTGAATATTTAAAAAAAGGAGTGATATTGGATGATGTTACCTTTACAATGACATTAAAACATTTAAATGAATTTTTAAAATGAATTTGTCATTAATCAGAAATCAATGTATGATATATTTGTTAAATAATATTAGTGAAAACAAATTACATGTATGACTGGTTAGTTTATTATAAATGCATACATTCAACATATTCAGCACTCAGGTACTCCATTTTTGCTGACCACCTTTGAATGTACACTGGTGAACATCACAAATACATTATAATGGAAAAAAAGAACTTATTTAACTTAATGCTAGATATCACTTTTACATTGCATTCTAATTTTTGAACAAAAACTTATTTCAGATTATATACCACTGATTTAGTCCTTCTCACATGGAACTAGTCACCATGTCTACTTTATGATGTACCTATTGTTTTTTAAGATAACTCAAATCTGTATATATTGATCTAAAGCACAGCAAATAATGAATTAATAGTGAATTGTTTTTTAGATCTCAAACGTGCATGTAAATGAGATCAATTCAGCTAAAGTATAGTAAATAATGAGTAAAGATTTTCAATTAGTGCACATATTATTTACATACAAATATAACGATACCCCGACGCACACCTCACTACCCGTTGGAATGAATGGTCTTTTATATGTTTATATTACAGTTAAAAATAGAAAAATAATATTAAACTTGGCAATTATCTATAAAACAATTTCAAAGTGACCACCATTGTTTGCATTACAGGCATCTACTCCTCATTTCATATTTTCAAATACATTTATTAATTGAGCTTCTGCAATATTTTGAATTGCGTCAGTTATTGCATTTTTTAATTCATCAACTGTATGAAGGCATGTCTTGTAGATTTTATTTTTGAAATGTCCAAATAGAAAATAATCCAGTGGAGTAAGGTCAGGTGATCTTGGGGGCCAAACTCCCGCACTTATAACTCTTTCATCAAAATGTTCACGTAAAAAAAGTCAGTGTTTGATTAGCTGTATGAGCTGTTGCGTTATCATGCTGAAAATATCCATGTTGGAGCTCGCCATCATGCAGTTGATCAATGAAAGGTTCCAAAATAGTTTTGTATCGAGCCGTAGTTACTGTATCTTCAAAGAAAATGGGACCTACAATTCTCCCTCGTGACATAGCAGCCCAAACACCTATTTTCACAGGATCTAAAGTAGTTTCTTCAAAAACGTGTGGATTTTCTGCTGACCACATACGGTAATTCTGCGAATTCACATAACCAGATGAATGTAACCAAGCTTCATCCGTAAAGAAACTTAAGTTTAGTATTTCGTCATCTCTCAAGTTGTTGTTGAACCATCGGCAATATTCTAAACGCTTTTGAAAATCTAAAGGTAGTAATTCTTGCACAACCGTTATTTTGTAAGCATGAAAATGTAGTTGATGTTTGACTGCTTTATGGGATGTACCATAAGAAAGACCTGTAACAATTGCTTATATTGAAATATGTACAATGTTGTCAATCTAACTTTACTTATGTAATGTTTTGGTTTTTAAGATTCTTTTTATTTTATTGCTTACACATTCATGTCAACCATGTTTTGTATAATGCAACATTACCTGTTTGCTGGGCCAATTGTCTTAACGGTTTTGTCGGACTTCTTTCCAAATGTGTGCGTACATTTTCCACTACTTCCTCTGTAAGTACAGTTGTGCGACCTGTAGATTTTCCCTTGCAAACACTACCATGCTCATGAAAACGACTAATAATTCCTCGAATGTGTCGGCATAAAACTTCATCATCTAATTCGATGTTCTGAAAGTGATGTTGATATTCTTCAACACATAATCGTACTAAATACTTTCAGTTTCCATCTACATCTTTTTCGCCGTTTGGGAAATAAGCTTCCAAAATAAACTTGTCTTGTTCCACAGTAAAAGGCATTATAACCTAAAAAAATTTATTTACGAAAAAGGCATAAAATACACGAATAAATTTACTTTGAAAGTCCTGGTTAATTTATTAACGAGTTTTGAAAAAAACTATTGTATTGTAATACAAATGTAGATAAAGGAATAATTGAAAAAGGAAAAATCTATGTACGTTTATGAAATGTCAATCGAAGATGAAATAAATATTTGTCCCTAATTTCACAAGTAACTTGGAATAAACTTTTGATAAAAATTCTGTAGAAAGCAGTTTTTTTTCGGTCATTCATTGTTGATATTCCGGTACAACATGCAGCAGAGACAATTGTCAAAATAGTGCTCCAATTATGGACCGACACGAGGACGAGGACGTGGAAAGGAATGAGGATGAAGAGGAAAAGGAAGATGAGGGTAACGAAGATTTTTGATTATTTGTTTTTTGTAATAAAAAAAAATGGTAATTAAAATAAAAAAATCAAAATCCATATAAAAATAAAATTCTTATTTTTCCTATTTTTGATTGCAAATTTTAACCAGTAGGTGTTTTAAGGGTTGATAAAATGAATACATTCCATTTTCAATAATAAAAAGAGTGCATTATATTTTTAGCTAAAAAAAACTGTCACTATAATTTTTCGATGTTTTTGCAAAGAGGTAGTTTTTATAAGGGTTGAAACTAATAATAAATAAATAAATGATAAAAAATTAAAACAATAAAGAAATCTTAATTTAATGTCAATATTCTAGCTTGCTGAATAACACCTTTCAAAATTATTTTTTAACGATTACTGTCATAGGGGGTGACTTTTAGGGGTTGAAAATTTTCAATTCATCATAATTTATCACTCAAAGTGTCAGTTGATGTTTATTTTATTTATTTAAAGAAGATTTCGATTACAAGCTTGAATCTATAATTTTATAATTATTTGGAAACAGGGGTAGTTTTCTCCCCTAAAATATAGTAAGCAACCAACGGCACAGGTTCATATTTAAAGTTAGAACTTAAATCCAAATTTTCATGCAAATCGATGATATTTAATCATTACAAGTTGCTAAAGAATATTTTGAAGATATTTTTGTTAATTATAACTATTCTAGGCGGTGGCTTTTAGGGATTGAAACTGTTTAATAAAGCATAAATTATGTCTCTTAATATCAATTGACGTTCATTCAACTTATTTAAAGATGATTTCAATCGATTACACGCTCGAATCTACAATCCTACAATTATTTTCGAATAGGGGTAGTTTTCACCTTTAAAAAACAAAAAGCACCCCCGGAACAGGGTCAACTTTGAAGTAGAGGGTTTGGCAAAATTATACGGCATCGCCGTATTTTATTATACCAAATACTATTAAGAACCTAAGGGAACAAACTTTAACAGATACTTAATTTTTTTATGGTTACATAGTGGAACTCCATTAATAAGTTAATTATTAAAATAAAGGAATAAAAATGAATCAGTGGAATGACTTGCTATTTTAATACCATAACTTAAAATTTAACATGTAATAAAGGGATTCTACACCCAAGTGTACCAGCCTTCCACTTTGACAAGATATGTTTTAACAAATATACATAAGGTTTTTTAAAGCTACACTAATACATATCAATCACTTATATACTAGAACATACTATCCTGACCATCATAATAATGTAATAATAATAATCATGAATAATTTGTTTATTTGCTACATAATTACTAAATCTGACAATATTTTCGTTTTCGCATTTTTAGATATTTTTTAAATGGCAACTCTGTTAAGCCATCTAAATTTTGATAACTTAATACTTTATTGATTTTTTTAGTAGTAAAACAAACATACATTTAAATTTATTTTAAAGAAATATTCATTATTTACATTTTTATGAGTGATACAAAACAAGGTTTTTGCATTATATTACACTCTGTTATTGATCCACATCTTCAAATTATATTTTGATATATTGATCAATCAACGGTTTAACGAAAAGAAAGGTTCAAATCAATGGTAGTATGGTTGAAAGCTATAAATGATTTCTATGAAATGCGCCTATTAGTTTCACAGATGGCAGCACATCATTCAGGCTGTAAATTAACAACCAAATGACACCAACGTGACCCACACCGCCATCCAACCAATCCCTACCGACCACGTTCCTTTAAATATTTTATTTTTATATGACGTGAAGTTAGGCAGTGTCACAATTGACAGTTTCCAGAATGTTAATATTCTGTAAAAATTAAAATTCTTGTAGCTGTATATGAGCCATTAATCGTTAAATGTTTGAATAAAAATGCACATTTCAAGAATATGGGTATTTTTAAATATGTTAGAGATAGCCATGGGGAATCCATTTATTAAAACGGAAAATAAATCTCTAATAATTTCTTGTATTACGGATTTAATGCAACACATTTTTGATGTGGGTGACATAGTGCATGTGATTTCTGACGACCAAAGTGACTACGTTACTCATTCATCCTATAACCCTCTTGTTATGGTTGATCCATTAAAAAATGTAATTAAAACAGATAACATCTATGGAGGAACTAATTGGGTAATTCAAACGCAATCATTTAATTCCTTAACGAATATTGTAGAACACCTAAACTCAAGCACTGTTTGGGATGAATCAATATCACCGAGAGGAAAATTTATTTTTGTTTTACCTTCTACAAATCTAACAGATGTGTATTTAAATCTTTGGATGTATGGCATTTTTAACGCAATAGTAATGTTGCATGAAAATGATAAAGTAACTTTTTACACATGTAATCCCCATGAAAAAGAAAATAAGTGTGGAAAAAAAGCAAAATTATTCAAATCACAAACGTGTGGGCACGATATAAGCATAAATTATGAAAATGATATTAGAAACTTTGATCAATGTGCTTTTCTTGTTACATTCCCAGTGCACAATTATGTCCTTTATCTTTTAAAACATTGTACTCTCATTCGTTGTTATACATACATACGTGTACTTCAAATAATGGTTGAAAGTTTAAATTTGAGCATTGGCACTGTTCGGACGCCTTTTGATAAAGCAGTCAATCGATATGATTTGGTTGCAACATTTGATACTGAGGAGTATAGAGATTATTCATATTACATAGATAACAGTTTAGTTGTTTTCACAGCAAGGTTTGTTTGGGTAGTTCCTTCTCCTTTGAAAATACCATTAATTAACAATTTAAAATTTATTTTTAAACCAGAAACGTGGATTGCAATTGGAATAACTTTACTATTAATAGTTTTTGTTTGGTGGATTTCTGTTGTAAGCGTTGATTATACCAATAAAACCGAAAAGTTGTTAATGGTGTTTAGTAACGTTACAGCACTTTTATTAGGAGTTAGTGTAAATAATATACCTTCAACAGGAGTAATGAAATGGGTTTTTGTGCTTTATTTATTTTATTGCATTCATATTCAAATCGCATTTACATCGAACCTGTTCAATATTGTATCTGTTCCTAAATACGATATAAAAATAAGAAATATTGAAGATTTGGTTAACTCAGACTATACAATAAATGTGTATTACAGTCTCTGTAACTATTTGAAAGTAGAAGAACCCGACCATACTTTATACTCTAGAATCAAACATAAATACCAATGTTTAAATGATACCAAAGTAGATGCAGTCTATCTTGCGGTATTCAAACGTGAAAGTGCTACCTTAATGATGGATTTGGATATCAATGTATGGCAACAGGATTATAAAACTATTGTTACAACAATAGAAGATAGTGTGGTTATACAATCGAGTTACACTGCAATAAGAATGCGAAAGGGACATTATTTTATGAGGACACTAAATAAAGTCATTACAGTATTAAAAGAATCTGGAATCTACCAAATGACTGAAAAAAATATTCTCAAAGAATTAGATTATGTTATTGAGCCTTTACGCATAAACTTGGAAATTTTAGCACTTACTTTGGATCATTTGTATGTATTTTTTGTGATTTATGGAGTGGGTTGTTTTATTGCTTCTTTGGCTTTTATATTCGAGATAATCTATAAACCCTTGTCAAGGAAATGCGAAACCAGCTTTGTATTGATTGTTTAACAATATTTTTATGATCTGTGTTTGTTACCACATTTGCACACAATTAGGGTTACACAGTGAGTCCCTAATTTTAGACAAATTATAATTTAATATGTCTGTTTATTCTAAAGTGAGGTGAGATGTTACTCAACCATAATTATTTATTTTTTAAATTAAATTAATTTCCTTTAGGTTGAAACGTCACTAAAAAAAGCTTAGGTTAAGCAAATTTAGTACTTCTTTGGGTTCTAAGGACAGACGTTTGGAGTGACAATCATTCCCCTGCTACAGATGGTACATGTACGACATTTCTAAGCCTTGCAATAAGACCTATGAGTCACAATGACAAAATGGCTGTGTTAGTTAATCATATCTAATCTTACATAGAATAATGAATTCTCTGGAAAAATGAAACAACAATTTTAATGTTTCACCTTCCAGCCTACATAACATCTAGGTATAAAGGGTTATGCAATCGACTTTTTTTTCACTATCACTAAATTGACTTATTAGCTTATTTTACAACATTTGACAAAGGTTCGCCATGATGCCAGTGTATGCGCGTGTGCGTGCGCGCGCGTGTGTATGTGTTTGTGCATGCATGCGTGTGTGTGTGTGTGTGTGTGTGTGTGTGTGTGTGTGTGGCGTCTGCGAGTGTGTGACGCGTGGCATGTGTGTGTGTGTGTGTGTGTGCGTGCGTGCGTGCGTGCATATGTGTGTGCATACGTGTGTGTATGCGTGTTTGTGTGCGTGCGTTCATGCAGTTGTGCGCGGGCGGGGAGCGTTCGTGTGTGTCTGGGTATGTGTGTGGGAGTGTGTGTGTGTGTGTGTGTGTGTGTGTGTGTGTGTGTGTGTGTGTGTGTGTGTGTGTGTGTGCGCGAGCGAGCGCGTGCGTGCGTGTGTGTGTGTGTATGGATGTATCTTAGTATCCACGATAACACAAGAACGAAAATACCTACGTACTTAAATTATTATATTTAAGCTTGTTTTTATTTGAATTGGAGCAAATTAGATTTCGGAAGAAATGGAGCGGCGGTGAGGGGGTTTGTTAGGGGTAGTTTTTTAACAAATATTTCTAAAACAGCTGAATATTTCAAAGATCAAAATACTTAGAAATATACCTTAAACATATCGATTAATTAATATGTATATATGTTCTATATCAAAATATGTTCTGTGTAATTTTTCATATGACGCGTAATTTAGCGGCAAAACATTCCTCAGGTAGAATTTAAGTGTAAGTTCAAATTTTTTCATTTTCTGAATACCGATTAATTTATTAAGACAAAATGTAGACGTATTTTTAAAGAAAACTCAATTTTACATAAATTTTCTTTTTAAAGGTTTTTAATATAAAGCGAAATAAATGTAAAAATTAAATAAATACGATTGAAAATGCTGAAACTGTTATCGATATTTTTATAGAAGCCGTCTGCTTTGGATTTTTTCATTAACTTGTATTTATGTCTATGAATCTACCTGGTATAGATTATTGTTTTTGTTTGTATATGTTACGTATTGCCATAAGGAACGTTTTCATAACATTAAATTAAAAATTAAAAAAAACCGACAAAACAACTTGAATCATAGCTAAGAACACCCTCGATCTATTCACCTTTCAAACAAAATAATACTAATTCAAAATCGGTTACTCCGTTAGGAACCTATGATGCAACAGACACACACAGCTACACTTATAAAACCCCTACTTTTCGTGTGGGGTTGTAAAAAAGGTTGCATAATTATCCTAACAAATTATTTCATTTCTTTCAATTTGCACTTTGTAGGTTGGATGGTCGTGTGTTGTTCCACACCAGGTATATACTTTTGATATTTGTACCTACCATATAAATTGCGATTCATATACAGTATGAGCAAAAAATATGGATACAATTCAATAAAAAATTTAGGATTAGTTTACCAAGCGCTTGTACACGTCGATTTCTGTTTTTAAATTCGGTCTTTTTTCTGCTATTATACACTTTATAGCCCCTACCGCTTCTTCTCCAGTGACGTCATCATAATTTTTTTAAATAGCAACATGTATTTTATTGCACATTCTAGTAGAGAAAAAATTAGCTAGACCGATATTTGGATTTTTTACATTTTGACCTCATTCCGTCACTAGCCGTCTTATACCCTAACCCAAACGATCCCGATGTGCCAAACAACAATTAGTTGCAGCACGATGGAGCACAATTCTATGCCCAACCTGTACGGAAATACTTGGATGGACTTTTTCCGCAGAGGTGGATTGGAAAACGTGGATTTATCGAGTCGCATGCCAGATCACTGGACTTAACCCCACTTGATTTCTTTTTATGGAGTCATTTAAAATCAAAAATGTATGAAAGCAAGCCAGAACACTTGGACGGCTTAAATTGAGACTAAAAAACGAAATAGCGGTTGGACAGGACACAATTAGAAGAGTACAAGACGAAACCATTGCTCGACTTGGTTATTGCCAAGTCGCTAACGGAACTCAATTTGAGCACTTAATTTAAAGTTTCCGGTGCGTATGAAATAGTTCTCATCTGTTTTTATTTGTCTGTTTCTCTAATTGAGTTCTTCATAGTTTAGTTTATCGTTGTAAGTGGTTTGTAATTGTTTTTGTTTACTGTGTGATACCTAATTTAAGATAAATTGTTAATTCTTACTGTTGGTTTTGAAAGATAAAGATATGTTGAAGGCTAACCTGATTACCTAGTTACATTTTCTACGAATAAAAACAATTTTTTACGAATACGCCTGGGCTTTAACGACAAAAGTTTGACATTGCCAGCTTAAAAGGGATACGTTAAAAAAATTATGATGATGTCATTGGAAACGAAGTGGTGGGGGGTATAAAGTGTATAATACCAGAAAAAATACCGTATTTAAAAACAGAAATCGTCGTTTTGTACGAAAATTAATCCTGAATTTTTTATTGAATTGTTTCCATACTTTTTGCTCACACTGTATACATTATTGTTCACGTGTTTATAGTGGAGTTGATTTAATGTAATTTACATGTACAAGGTTAATTTATACAGAATGCATGGTCAAATGTTAATTAGTTGACCAAGCGCCTCTATTAACTATAATATATAAGAGAAATTGATTATTCTTGTATTTCACTTAATTAAGTATTCCTTTGTAGATTCCTTGTTCACAGAGTTATTAAGTGGTTTCGTATTGTACAGTTTTTAAATAAAAATGTGCCTAACCCAAATTGTATTTTATATTTAACATCAAGTTACCATAAAATTGAAGTTATAACAGATTCAAACGGTCTTACAACACCGCACAGGTAAATATCCGCAAGTGCCAAGTATTTGAATTACGTTAAACGGTAAGTCAAACACTGTTTTGAATCTGGTAAAATTACGCTAATAAAATATGGTGCACTGCTACAAAACAGAGAAAAATACGTGAAGTTACCTTTTGCAGCAATCAGCGGGTCGAACACCTCGTTTAATATCCCCCTTAGGTCGAACCTAAAAAGTAATGCTCTAAAGTCTAAAACATCAAGGTATAGCTCTCACTTTATGATTTTACCAGAAATAAACGTGTAAAATCACAAACCAATCCTGAAACTATAAAAATTGGAATTCTAAATTTTGAGTTCATATTTAACTTATCTTCAAAAAAAAAATTCCGCTGTCCTTATCTTACCTGATATCAAACAGTTAAACTAAAATGAGATCATCAACAAATCTGAATTATGCATTTCCACATATTCCCGACTTGAAAACGACATCTTGAGATCACTACCAATGAGTAAATAATCCAAACCCATTCAAAAAACTGTATCCAAACAAAACATAACGTGTGTGCGTGATATCTTATCTCAACGTACGGTGGGGTATAAAAATTAACTATCACTATGTTCTAGCAGTAATAAGGTCTTTTTTTTCAAACCACGTTTTACGCTATTCAAACTGGCATAACTGTACTTAAATGGTGACGAATAAAATATGATATCCTGTCTTTTGAAAGCTTAGATTTTGAAGCAGCTTTTATAGCTTTTGCTACTGTGTACCAACTCTTTTAGAGAATTGTGTGTGTATAAACTTTTTCCTTTTTTCTAGTTTTTCACAGTTCTAATCAATTTAATTAGAGATTGTGAAGATTCTGGCTGATCATAAGCTATCCATCCTTACTTGAAATTTAATGTAGAATACAATAGTAGTGTTTAAGTGCGAGGAATATATATCAAAATCACCCAGAATTTCTAAATTTTTGGGTGAATGTAGTTTTTTTGGAAAAAATTAAAATAATGTTTCTTGAAGTGGGTATGTGAAATGGAATTTTTTTTAAATTGTGTATTTGAGTCACATTTGTGTTGTTCTATCACACAAAAAAAATTTTAACACTAGGTCTAGACCACTCTGTATGTATATATATATATATATATATATATATATATATATATATATATATATATATATATATATATATATATTGTGATGGCGATTAATTTATTTTGAGGGAAATTATATTTAGTTGGATTTTATTTGATGGGGTAATTGATAAATAAATAATAATCGAATATAGGGATAGGATTCAGGTAGTTATAAAATAATGATTATAATATGATTATAATTAATTGTGCACCGAACTAGCTCAATCTCAATTTGGGGATAAGGATCAAGTTATTTAGTGGGAAATTAACTTTATTCTGTATATAATTATATGAATTACACTTTATAAAAATTATCATATATGTATAAGAAATGAGTCTGAATAGAATTTATACTTCTAACGCATGCGTTGTAACGTTATTGAATGAAGTTAATAAATGTCAAAATTGTCAAACAATGATTTGCAAATTTACTGTTTACGTTCACAATTAAATTTAGAATATGAAAATAATTTAAAATTTTGTTTCTTTTACAGGTGTTTATACAAGTATTGTTTGAAATTTTACACCAATACATATACCCAATAAATAATAATTTGCAGGAAATTTAACACAACAATGTACACAATAAATAGGGCTATAATGAAAATATGACTCACATACATTGTTCCAAGTGTAAACTGATGTCTTCAAGTTGTTCCAATTTGATGCAGGCACTTTCCACTTGATTCTTGCTGCTACCATATACCCATTGGCTGCTGACAGGTACTCGGGTTGTAGATGACACTAACTTCCAAAACTAGTAATGTTTTCTTCCAATTCGGCAACACTCCAGTCACTAATTTTATCTTGGTAATTTTTTTTTATTTAAATAAATTAACGCTTATTGAGTGGTATCGTTTATAAAATGTTTAAATGTTGTCCAAACTTTATTATAATTTCACTTTTATTTTTAGATGCCGGATCAAATGTAAATTATTTAAAAGAAGTTCGTACCAAGAAATAAAACACAAATGACCAAATAAATCCGATTTTAATTTGGTAGAACGTAATCAAATCAAGTTTGATAAAACGAAAACTTTCAACAAAATCGTCACACAAATTAAATCGTACTAAGTTTTCCGAAAACTAACAGGTATCGGAGACCGAACTATTTAAATTAATGCCGGTATAAAAACAATTGTTCTAGAATATTCTTTTCGTTATTTATAACTTTCTTTCCGATAATTAAATTAGGTTAGAAAAACTTACTTGTTACACAAATACACAACACTGCTTTAACCTTTTTTTAAAAATTGAACAAATTATAAAGAGCTCACCACTTCCAGGGCAATTCCTTTTATACCTTTTTGGTTGTTACTAAAACTTCAATTTTTTTTAGCAAATCTACCTTTGTAACTAAGTCTCTGATTGGTTGAAACATTTTATAATTTTGACTAAAATAGAAATTTGGCCATAACTTTCTTATATACTAACGGATTTAAAAACTAACGACAGAAATGAAAACTATATAAAATTTCGAATAGATAGACACCCAACAAGATATGGTTTCTTAAAATAATATGCAAAATCACCTAATCTAATTTAAATTTGCTTATAACTGCCTAAACTTACAAGCTACACTTAATCTAATTACATAAACGTAATCCTGGTAAAATTTTACATAGGAAAACACACTTTTAGAGTTCGAAATCTTGAATTTAAAGAAATTTTAAGTTTATGTAAAAAAATCCCAAATTCAACCCATATTTCACGAAATTTTGCGGTGAAATGCATTGTATCCTTTTTAAAACTATGAGATACTGAGGAAGAACTCCTATTAATTACTTTAAGAATATAATTTAAGCCTAATAATATAAAAAACCTATAAATTTGTGCAAAAAACCTAGACAACATAACCAAACTTAAATCTAAAATTGCAAATAACTTATATTTAAAAACGTTTTTATAACTCAAAATGTTATGTTAGTGGCTTGTAATACTTGTCTTTATTATATTTACTGTTCATTTCAAATGCATTGTAACATATAGCGTTGCATTAAAAAGTCACATCGTTTAACACACTTACTTGAATTTTCACTACAAAAATGTATATAACTGTGAATGTCTTTGTGTTAAAATGTTCTATGCATTGCTCTTGCTATTAAAATTATATCACTATGTTTGTCACAGAGTTGCATCCAAAAATAGGTGAGAAATATTCCTAATAAGTCCATATTATAACCCTTTTATGAATTTTTCACATTTCCTGCATTCTAAAACTATTTACACAATATCCCTAATATAATCCTAACTTTACAGTAATTTGTTTTTAAACACCTGTAAAATATTCACTTGCCAAAATACTCTCGAAAAATTGACTTTTATTGAAATAAAGGAAAAACTAAATTGACTTGACGAAAATAAGTTTATTTAACATTCTTGACATTTTTGTTGGTAGCACAATGCTTTTTATGATGAAATCAAATTGTATAAATAATATTCAGATTATTTTGTACAAAACAAATCCACTTTAAACCCATCGTGAATCAAATTTTATCAAAACAATGTCTCGCACATGTCTCGAGCTTGAAATCACCCCTTTTTATAACAAAATTATTATTTAAACTGTCCGATACTTCTTTTACTTCTTTCTGAACATCTCAATATATATATATATATATATATATATATATATATATATATATATATATATATATATATATATATAGTGCTAGTTTGCCACATATCTTACCTTCCACGTCACATAAAATTGGAAAAAGTTAGTTAGCTCGACTAGTGACTCAGTCAGACGGTTCCGACCGCAGAGCATTTGGATAGCATGGGTATTTTGAAGCGTTAATAAAGTTAAAGTTCGAGGAATATATCAAAATCTCCCAGAAGTTCTAAATTTTTTTAAAAAATCAAAATAATTTTTCTTTAAGTGGGTTTGTGAAATGGAATTTTTTAATTGTGTATTTGAGTCACATTTATGTTGTTCCATCACCCGAAAAAAATTTTGTGTATCCACAAACTCTTTTCACAAAAGAATACTTCAGATTCTAGAGCTAATTTTGTGTCGATTTAACGTAAATTACATTAATACAAAAATATTTCCTAAGAGAGCTGGAGCTCTTGGAAGATGGCGCTCTAATATCGGTTTAATTCAAATATCTTCAAAATGGTTCCCCTTTATATGATAGCGTTCTGTACATTTATCTAGTGGAATATGTCCAATCGTATGGCGTGAATATGATTCTTTAGTTGTACTCATAAGCGGCTCGTTTGTACGAGGCATTGGACATTGTTATTCATAAGTTTTTTGTTTTGCAAAATTTCGCAATGTTAACATAAAATTAAAAAAAATTTTTTTTTTCATAAAAGAATGGTACTATTGTTTGAAGTCGCTACGACGCACCGTTTTCGAAATAAATCAATTTGAACTTTTCATGTGTTAATCATACTTTTATAAAATTAACTAACGAATTCATTTACAATTATGAAAAATAGCTATGGAAAATGAACAAAATAAAAATTGCGTGAACGTCAAAATAACTAGTATTACAGATACTAGTTGAGGTTAAAGTATCAAATAAGTTTTAAGTGAAAGATTTTTTATTGTTTAGCATTACCGTAAATATAAACAGTTGAATATTGTTAGAACGGTTCCGTTTAGTAACGAAGAATATGTCGATATGCCTTTAGTGTACGGCGAAATGCAATGCAACGCTCGGGCAGAAGCACGTAGATATGCATATAAATTTCCAGGTAGAAGACACCCTGCTCCTAAATCATTTACGCTTCTTCATCAAAGAATTAGAGAAACAGGATCGGTAATTCCTAAAAATAATGAAACGGGAAGACATGCTGATGTAATGGAAGAATATCAGGATGATATCTTAATGGAAACTGTGTACATTCCCGAAATAAGCGTAAGATGTTTGGCTGCAATGTATCCCAATGTGTCAAAATCTTTTGTGTGGAACATTCTGCACAAGGAAGGCTTGTATCTTTTTCATTTCAAAAAAGTCCAGGCCTTGCAAGCAGGTGATTTTCCTGCTCGTGTTGATTTTTCCATTTGGATGCAAAATAAAGAGAATCAACACCTAGATTTTTTTTTCTAATATTTTGTTTTGTGGCGAAGCCGCTTTTGCAAAAGATAAAATTTTTAATATGCACAATGCACACTATTACTACTATGTTGATGAAAACCTTCATGCGATAAGGGAAAGGTTTAGCATTAATGTATGGATAGGTGTCCTTGGTGAGAATTTGCTTAGACCTGTAGAATTACCTAATCGTTTAAACGGCAAAGAATATCTCAACTTTCTATAAACTACTTTACCGGATTTATTAGATGATATTAATATGAATATTCGTCGGAACTTGTGGTTTTTACATGATGGTTGTCCGGCTCACTATAACAGAACTGTTCGTACCTTTTTAGATAACAATTACCGAGAGTGATTGATCGGAAGAGGCGTCCGGTTGCTTGGCCAGCAAGGTCTCCTTGCCATTTTTGTGTTTGGGGAAGTATTTTCGTATTAGGTAATTTACGTTAAATCGACATAAAATCAGCTCAAGAATCTGCAGTTTTCTTTTGTGAAAAGAGTTTGTGGACACACCTGTATATATATATATATATATATATATATATATATATATATATATATATATATATAATATATATATATATATATATATATATATATATATATATATATATATATATATATATATATATATATATATATATATTTGATATACCTAATATTAGTGTTTTCTATCAGTAGATTCAGGCCTACGTGTATGAATACGTGTAACAGGACCGTGTTGCTCTAGTGAAGAATCATTTGCTTCATTGTGAGTATTTGGTGTCATTTATAATGATTTACAAAAAGGAGCTTGTGTTATGCTTCGTATAAGAGGTTTCCATATATGTGGTAGTCGTTGGCCGTCATCCCTTTTGTTTAATGAGTCAAGTCGTCTTTCTATTTCAATGGCTTCTCAGATTATTCTCCTTTGCAGCGTGTTTTCTGGAGCGAGCAATTCAACATTGATCCCAACATAAAATTTACTGTAGAGAAAGAGATAAACCGTGTACTACATTTTTTACATTTACTCATAATAAGAAACTATCAAGGTAGTTTCGATCGCACGGTTCATAGAAAAGATACCCACACTAATTGTTATCTGAATGCGAAGTCTAATCACCATCCATGCAACTCAACGTTGTAGTTGAAACACTATTCATAAGATCACTTCGATTAACAGATGAAAAGCATCGACCGGGAGAATTACAAAGCCTTGCTTCAATTTTACTAAAAAATGGTTATGGTTCAACTCAAATTAATAAAATAATGAAGAAGCAACAAACACAACGTACAGTCCGTATTAATCAAACTGGGAACCATAATAGAAAGCTACTCATGTTACCTTATATAAAAGGTGTCACAGATAGAATTGCAAGAACATTTAGAAACTGGACATAAAATTAACATTAATGGAGTTGAATTGCTCGCTCCAGAAAACACACTGCAAAGAAGAATAATCAGAGAAGCCATTGAAATAAAAATACGACCCCACTCATTAAACAAACGGGATGACTTCCAACGACTACTACATATATGGAAACCTCTTATACGAAGCATAACACCAGATCCTTTTTATAAATCATCACAAATGACACCAAATACTCACAACAAAGCAAATGATTCTTCACTAGAGCAACACGGTCCTGTTACACGTATTCATACGCGCAAATCTCAATCTACTGATAGATAACACTAATATTAGGTATATCAACATACCCTGTTCACGTCAACTACGTGTCATAGTTTTGGACTTCTTGAAAAAGGTTTCTAAGAAATGGAACCGAAACGTAGAAGAAAAATAAACTTTAAGAAAGACGGAGAGAATTTAGAAGAATTAAATGGAATAATTGATACCCGTGAAAGTTAGTTAGCTCGACTAGTGTCTCAGTCACACGGTCCTGAGGTTGCAGAGCACTCGGATAGCGTGGGTGTTTTGAAGCGTTGATAAAGAGTAAATAGATGGAAAAATCTAAGTATGAATTTATGTTAATAGCTCCATATGAGATAGTAAAGCTTCGTAAGTAAACATAGATTTCAAGATTAACGCTGACGAGAGCAAGTCGGGATATTTTACTTGTAATATCAACTTTATAAAATTTATTTAGTAATAAAAGAACGTAATACCCCTCTCTGGTTCGTTGAAATATCTTACAGAACTTAAACCTGAAAAGGAAAGTTTACATCTACATACAACCCGCAATATTCGACTTCATAAAGGTAATACTTCAACTTGCCACAATAGCAAAGCGCAGCCCTCCTCAATAATCACAACTTCAATTATCTACATAATCGGAGAAGCTTGTTCAGTTCACTACATTACTCCTAGCATACATGTGGGTATGAGTAACTAATCAATTAAAATTAGATCCCAATGATCTGAACACTCTTATCCACAATGACAGAAAATTTTTACTTAAAACTAACAAACATAATTTAAAGTAGGACGGTTTCCCGCGCTAACGTTTCCCACATTACATACATTATAATACGAAAGATACACACCGTATTATAACACAATGCTATGATTTTCTGCTACTGCACACAGTAGCGTTAATAGTAGCCAAATAGTACCAAAGGTGGATGCTAAATTCTAAAACAACATTGGGTGTTTTATGTAAAATTTCAGCAATAATGAATCTAAATTTGATGATAATATGTGCACAAAATACTAGCTGACGGTTTGATCAAATATAACAGTTCTACATTAGTGAAATCTTTATGAAAGTTAAATGGATTCAGATGTCAATGTGACAAAGAAAATTGCAATAAAAGTAAACGGTTCATTAAAAATCCTTTGTAATGTGGTTAATTTAAACGCATTTTTTCTTTTGTAGAGGCTGTAGTGATCTCTGCTGAACGCAGCGTATAATATATAACAGGTTAGGAAGTAAACTCAGTAATACAATGTTTATTAGTACATGCGATGATGGAATAGTCTGACCTGGTGTTGATGATTACTTGAGCCTGGGTTAATACAGCTATGAAAGTTCCGAATCGTATGTGGCCCACAGACAGTTAGATTCCATATCGTAAACTACAGTGACAATGTAATCGCAAGGGTAAAGAGACACAAGCACTTGAAACACAGCTACCAGCCATTTACGAGTGGTCCCAGTAAAGAGAACATCGTAGCAAAACCAAAAGCGAGACGAAAGGTACACTAACGAATATTCCACGAACACGCAAATAAAACGAAGAGAACGAAAGACGAGGCGAAAGAAGCTAGAAATAAGGTAAGATGCATAGTGGCAGTTTTATTCGTGTAAAACGCCGTACCATGGTCAACTTTGTTGGCAATGGTATAGCTATCACTACCAAGAACATCCGATCCTAGATCCTAATCCTATTCCCTAACCCCTCACCCTAATCCCTTTCCCTAACCCTAAGTACAATGGATCTAATAATAGGTACAATTAACGCGAGGGGTGTCCGTCGGAAGCGCCCCCTCATTAAGAATCTATTAGCCACAAATCAAATACAAGTCCTGGCCATTACAGAGACAAAACTAACCAACCGTTGTACCCTTGAATTTGCCTCCTACAATTCATTCCTTCAATTTAGCGCCCACAATAGTTTGCGAGGCACGGCCCTCGTAATCAAGAATTCATATCCTGCTACCCCTTATCCTCTTCCGCAGCACCTGCAGCATCTCGAATGTGTAGCTGCAACGGTGCACTTTCCCCTTCCTGTCACCATTTTCTGTTATTACAATCCTCCAGAAGAAGCCATTTCCAATGACCTCTTAGACCACATCTCCGCCCTCCCCAATGCTATCCTCCTAGGAGACCTTAATGCCCGACACGTCCAATTCGGAGATTCCACGAACAATAGAAACGGTATCCGCCTAGTCCACAGTATTCTTACCCTACCACTGTTCCGGATTAGGAACACCAATCCTACCTTTATTAGTCATCAAGGTGCCTCTATAATCGATCACATTATATGCACCGAGTCACTAATACAACATATGTCCCCCGATTGCCACCTAGGCGAAACCATCACTTCGGACCACCTACCTCTCCTAGTTAAAACCTCCCTCGGCCCCGTCCCTCCCCCTCCTCCCACCCACATTATTCGTAAAGACTTCCAAAACGCCGATTGGAATGTATTTGGCGAATACATTTCCAATAACCTTCAGGCTTACGATATTCACACCCCTAACGATGTCGAGAGAGCGGTCACCGACTTAACTTCCGTTATCGCGGAAGCGGTCGAAGCCTCAATCCCCTTAAAATCAATAGATATCTCCCGAAAACCTCTCCCACAATACATCGTAACCTTGATCAAAGGGAAGAGACGAGTATATGGCGAATTCCTGAGATCAAGGGACCCCGCTCGCAAGACCGAATATAACCGGTTAAACGCCCTAATTCGGCGTGAAACTAATACCTACACCGAAAGAAAATGGGTCCAGGCCACCTCCAATCTCAACTATAGAGATGGCAAGAAGTTCTGGCACACCTTCAATATTCTCACCAAAAGGAAAACCAAACCCAAGTCCCACCTAACCGATCCTCAGGGTAACCTAATCTCCACCGATCAAGACAAAGCCGAAATTTTTCGCCACCACCTTCAATCTGTCTATACTTCACCTAATGATCCCTCGTTCGACGACGACTTTAAAAATCGTCTAGAGCAAGACCTTGAGGATTTCAAAAACTCCGAATTACCTGAGAAAATCCTGGATGATAATGATCCGTTTTTCAGCCCAATTACTCACGCTCAAACCCTCAACTACTTCCAAAAAGGTAAAATATCCGCTCCCGGACAAGACGGACTCAACAGACTTGTACTGAGACACCTACCACCTCCAGCGATCAGACGCCTAACGTCCATATACAACAAATGCCTCTCCCTTTCGTACTTCCCGACGGTGTGGAAATCCGCCTCGACCGTCATGATTCCCAAAAATTTCTCCGACCTGACAGAACCCTCATCCTACAGGCCCATCTCTCTCCTCAGCTGCCTAGGGAAATGCTTAGAGCAGATCCTAGCCCGAAGGCTGGGAGAGCACTTAGAATCCAATAACCTCTTACCCGACAGCCAGTTCGGCTTTAGACCTAATAGAACCTGTCAGGACCCTTTGCTAAAACTCCTCACAGAAACTTCACGAGCATTTAACCACCGCCACTGTAACCTCGCCGTGTTCTTAGACATAAAGCAGGCCTTTGACAGAGTCTGGCATGCGGGTCTAGTTCACAAAATTCAAGCATTAGGTATCCCTCCCGAGCTCACGAAGCTCCTACTGTCGTATCTAACAGATAGGACGGTACGAGTCCGAGTGGGTTCATCCCTTTCACAGAGTTTCACCCCCCAAACAGGCGTACCCCAGGGTTCTGCCTTAGCACCCATACTATACCTTATCTTCGCCAATGATATCCCCATTGTAACAACGCCCGGAGTATCCCTGGCACAGTTTGCCGACGACACTGCCTTCTGGGCAGCTAATCGGTCAACAAAGAACGCCTCCGACAGCATGTCCAGTACCCTACGGAACTTCTCCAATTGGGCCAACCAATGGAGAGTCTCCATAAACCCCACCAAAACACAAGCCATTCTATTCCGACACCCTAACTACACCCGACACAAACTACTCTCCAAAAACGACGTAAACATTTCCCTGCAAGGGGAACGATTACCGATACTTGACGACATAACATATCTAGGAGTCACATTTACCAAAAGCCTCAACTGGAACGCCGACCTGAACAAGACCCTAAACAAAGTACGGAACCGATCCAACCTCCTGGCCGCCCTTAGGGGACGAATAGGGGGTTGTCAACCCGAAACCCTACAACATACCTACAAAACATTCATACGGCCCGTCATAGATTACCGTGCGCCATTGTACGCTACCCTAAAACCCAAAGATCTAAATTCCATAGCCTCTTGTGAACGCCGAGTCCTACGAAGAATACACCGACTACACTATAGAACACCCAACGACCTCACCATACAACACGCTAACATCATACCTATCACACAACGCCTCAAAACACTGCAAACAAACTACACACTCCGTAGGATATTCGGCGAAACAGAAGCTACCAAAAACATCCTACGCACCTCACATACACCCCTGACCCACATCCAATACATAAGATCCCACAGGAAAAAACCGAAAAATAAATTCAAGCACCCTCCAACCATCCTGACCCAAAACATTGAAAACCTCCCCGAAGAATTCGAGGAACTCCTTGATGACATCCCATATGCCCTGAGATAAAATCGAAGACAACCACTGCAACGCCCAAGGAATCGAGTCAATACACACCATGCCCTTCACATACACACCACACATACACTCTATCCAAACAAAAACAATGTAATATTATATTATACTAATAATTACTTTTTTTTTTTTTTTGCAACCACTAAACACCACACACTACATTGTATGCACATATACAATACACACAACAATACAACCCCACTATCACACAAAAGACCCAGGACTGAAGAGGAAGCAGACTCCTGAACAGTCCACAGGAATAAGCATTAATAATAAGCAATACTAACAATAAGCATTCTAACTATTAAGCATACTAACAAAAAAAAAAAAAAAAATTTATTCGTGTAACGTAGTTTTAACTCTGTAGGATATTCAACAAATATGTTGTCAGGGTATTTTGAACACCCTGTATACGTATTGGTTAGGTCTTTATCTATTTACGTTTTTTTTGGGTGTAGTTACGTAATTTCATTAATAAAAATCAGTGAAGTTTTTAGGATTTTGAATACAATTTTCAGGTTAATGCCCGAATCATATTTGGGATTTTATTAAGATACATTCGTTTGATTTTGTTACATAGTTTCATTACAAAGAAGTGTTGTTATCGCGTTGGTGCCGTACTGTCGCATCCGTGCAGAGGACCAATTTGAGAATAGGAATGATGGTTTTCATCCATATAAGTACTATGGGTGGGCGATTTGTTGTACTTTTGCAATAACATATTTGTGTCGTGTCGAGGGGAAATGCAGATGTAGCAGTTTCTTCGCCTTCAGTCGACCTACCTTCGTATATTTAGGGGGTAAAAATTTTTAAGTTCAAATGGTGGATTGGTTTGTTTAATTGAATTTGTATGGACGGGAACGTTTTTTTAATATGACGGAAAAGTGAGTTGGAAAGGAAAAGGGACTCTGCCCTAAGCTTTTGACGCGTGGAGTCGTGTGTGTGGAAAGTCGTACGAACTAGCGGAATTTGGGGTTTCATAATTGTGCGAGCTCCTAGTGAAATTTCTTTAGTGTTGAAGATTAGTCGAATAAAACCGAGTTTGGGATATTTTTGTGAAGTAACATTTCAACCGGGCTCGTTTATTAATTCTGTTTATTGAAGAATAACGGCATCTTCGAGTGCGTTTATGATAGAAATTTGGGTTCGTGTTTTTTTGTAGTGCGAACCCGAGGACTATTGAGTTTCGTGATTAACGAGATATAATTAGAGAACCCCTTTTCTAAAAGTTAAGTGAACGTAGTGAACGTACACCCAACCACACCAACTGATTAAGACTGTTTTGTTTGTAATTAAACTTACTAATTTAAGTTGTGTAAAACAAATTGCTGAGTGTTTTCTTAGTCGAACCTTAACATCTTTGAGTTAAAAGAAATTATTAAGGTGATCTAATCTAGTTACTACTGCTTCATTAAGTTACGAGACATTATTGGTGTCAATTCTGGAGAATTTTGTAAACTAATTTAAAATCAAGTTGAATACGCGGTAGCGATCTACTGCGAGTCGGTATTGCCGTCATCAAGGAGTAACACCGGAGACCGTGAGCCCGCTCGAGCCTTACACGACGCTTTCGTGGAGCAAGGATCATCTCCTAGTTGCCTGTGTGACCTAGGTAATTCAATTTATATTCTGTTTGTTGGTCTTGCGACCTATGAGAATAAAATTTAGTTGTGTTTTATGTGGAATATTTTATGCAATGTGTGTTAACGAAGGAACCTGTTGGAAGTAATTATTGTTGAATTTATTGTGTCATTTTGTTAACGTTTGCGGACAGTTTCCTTTGTCGATTTAGAAGCTATTTAAGGTGTTTAGGATACCATTAATATTTTATGCATGGAGGTAAATAAAATCTTACCTTAATTTCTTTATGTAAGATTTGCGTACGAACGTAATTTACGTTTATAGAATTTTTTTAGGATACTATTTAACTTAAGATAGTTTTGCTACTGGCCAGAATTCAATGAGGTAAAAGGTTAAGAGTAGACGATTTTCATTTTATCCAAATTGACATGCTGTTTAAATTTTAATTGTTTTATTTTGAGTTAATAGATGTTTATCTTAGTTGCTATTCTGGAGTAATTATTTTAATATTAAGCCTTGACAAAGGATGATGATATATTGCTCAAATAGGAAGCGTCGCCGTGTTTTAACGAGAGAAGTTTGGAGTTTTTTTGTTTTGTTTTGTTACAAAGATTAAGTTAACGTAACGTAGCTTACCAGTTTAGAAAAACTTTGTAACCGAATTGAAGTCAGTTTGGTATGTGTTATTTTGATTTGTTTAAGGAAGATTAGTAAGTTAACGTAGTGCGAACCTTAGTGATTTGTATTGAGTATTGAATTTGAATATTGCTGCACGGTGGTAAGTTTATCAGATTAAGGTGCAGTTCTTGAAGCCTTTCAGGTGAAGCAGCATTGCGGACAACTGGATCTACGAGTGTTACGATTTGGTAAGTGTGGTAAGTTGGGTATTCGGACCACTACGTACCGTCGTTTACTCCGCGTTTTAAAACTCCCCGGTGTGTTCGTTTGGAATACCCTGGCGCCTACCGGAACGTATTGCGACATTTCCCCGATTTCGACCTTGGTAGATGACGTATCCTACGGAGGAGAAACTGCTTTTCCCGATAGACCCTCACCCACACGCCGAGCTAGCCGTGCAAAAACCAGGTTTATCTGTCACCTTGTCCCAGTGAGCATTTTTACCGTAACAATGTAAATAATTTTCCACGAGTACGCAAAGACAACGAAAAAGAGAAAGAGCTAGAAATAAGGTAAGGTATATAATAGCAAGTTATCCATAAAACGTTGCTGTACCTCTGTAGATCGAAGACGAGCTCTAGGTAATGGTTTAACACAATCTGGTTAAATTATAATTCTTTTAGCCATATTGGATTATCGTATTTTAATCCTGAAAGAGAGATCCTAATTACTACTAGATTGAAGAAGCCGAGCAAACTTACCAGTTTGGTTTTGTGTCGCATTAATAGCGATTATATTACTTTACAAAGTAAAGAAATATTTTCTGTGAAAAATTCTCCTATAAAAGCGGTGTTACACACCGAATAAACAGCAACAAGAGAAATTTTCTTAAAATGTATCCACGTCGCACAAAATTGCCGTTTTTGAACTTAGGAAAAGGTCTTCAACAAAATTTTCTTATGAAAATGTTGCCAATAAAAACGTTATATTTTTAAATAAATGCCTTTTTAGTAAGATGTAATTATTTAATGGTACCACCATCTAGCGGTGCTTCAGCAAGATAACAGATATCTGTAACTATATGATGTTAAAACTAACCAGAACCCACGAACATCGCCTAGATGGCACTAGTAGGTTTACTTAGAACTTTTAAAAAGAAAAGGTAAATAGATACAAAGAATGTAGATAAATTATTTTAGCGAAATGAGTAACGAGTAATCATTAAATAACAATCTTAAATGTTCAATCCACAGATAAATTTTTGTTTTGTTTTTAGAACAAAGAAAATTATAAAGTCGATACGAAAAGATTCGATATCGATTTTTGCACGTTAAACGTTTCACCGTATTATTTAGGTAAATCATAACATATTTTTTATTATCTGTTGAGCTATGTTTGAAAAAAGACAAAAATCTAAAAGAAAGTTCAATTCTACATAAAAAGACACTCTTGTTTAGATCATCTAACTTTATCGGTTTCTGAGTTATTTGCATCTAAAAGTTTCGATGTATGTACTTTGTGGTGATTTTTCTATTCTCAAAAGATGAATATATCAATGACAATTAGTGATAATAAAAATAATAACAAACCTAAATCAAATGCTGGAAGTATCCACCATCTACCTCAATTCATTTTACTATACATAGTACAAACCTGGAACACTGGAACTGTGGCTGAATCTGTAACAAATAAAATACACCCACAAAATTAGAAAACAGCGAATGCGTTTCGATAGCTACGCTACCCTCATCAGCGGTCGACTAGGACGAACTAAAAAAAAATTCTAACATATATACCATCAGCTAATCTGGTGAAAGTGAAAGTTATTGCTAAAAGATTTATACATCAGAAGAAATTGTAGATCCAACAAACAAGACACGCAGAATGATTATGCCACAAACGAAAATATCGTTATTAACAAATCCTCTGTGACTTTTAACAAAGAAGAAATAGATTTGTTAAATAAAGGTTTGAAATATTATCTTAATTTTAACAAACCTCCGTTGGATAAAATCATAGTAGGTATAGAAAGCTCGATTAAATCGTTGGATGAAAACTGCAAAAAGTACGTTAAGCAAGCCAGTAAAATTCAAATTTCGGAAAATGTCCAACATGAGTCAAAATTTTATTTAAATCATTCAGAACTTCGAATTGTTAAAGATCTCAAAAGTAAAAATTGTTTTTACCTCAAAGCAGATAAATGCATCAAGTAGTCATTTTAAACAAAGGTTTAGTCAAAGAACTCTTAAGTTCAGGATCTTATTCAGTAATTACCAAAGATCCTCTTCCTAAAATGATTACTTCAACTAGGAAGGTTTTATTAGCATGTAAAAGAGTTGTGGATGACTCTCTTAGGTTTCGACTAACGGTACCCAATCCGGTGCTACCTAGAATTTATTGCTTGCCTCAGATTCATAAACCAGGTAATGCTATGCGACTCATTGTTTCTGATATTAATTCACCTATTTATCTGCTGTCCAAATGGTTATCTAGTCAATTTCATAACCTCTCCTACCAACAGTCCAACTTCAGTGTGACAAATTCGTATGAATTTATTGATAAAATTAAAAACATTGAACTTACAGAAAATGAAATTTTAGGCTCATTCGACGTTTGTTCACTGTTTCCGAGCATTCCAATAGATCAAACCTTAGTTTATTTAGAAGATGTTTTAAAACAAAACCATTTGGACGATAGAGAAATTGAATATTTTATTAAATTAACAGATTTGTGTATGAAACAAACCTTTTTCAAAACTAACCATCAATGCAAGAATATGGTTCTACAATGGGCAATAGCTTATCTTCGTTTATAGCCAATCTATTCATGCGTAAATTTGAGACAGACTTAAAACGCGATTTGCCTTATTTTCCTAGAATTTGGATTAGATACGTGGATGATGTGTTTGCCATCTTTAATACTAAAATTAGTAGCGTTGAGAACTTTGTAGAAACTTTAAATTCTAAATTTCCGACAATCAAATTTGCCTGTGAGATAGACGCAAATGACAGTCTCCCGTTCCTTGACCCTCTGGTAACAAGAAATGGTGGTAAACTAGATATAGATATTTATCGTAAGAAAACTAGCACTAAAAGATTCATAACCAATGAGTCAAATCACTGTAGACAGCATAAACTTGCGGCTTTTAACTTAGACTGCTTAATTTTCCTCTTTCAGTTCAAAATTATAATAAAGAATTGCGCACTATTAAAGGAATTGCTGCATACAATGGGTTTTCAGATGAAGTGGTTATGAAAATAGAACGTAGCTACATTAGGTAACGCTAGAGAACAAATAGAAGCAAAGTATGTAAAGTTACCAAACTATGCTGCTTATACAAAAGGTCTACGTAAAATCTTTTCTAAAATTAATTTAAAAACAGTCACTACTTCAGATAATATTTTGCAAACTCTTTTAGGCAATCCAAAAGATAAAGTGGATACGCAGGATAGGTCGGGAATTTAAAAGATTAATTGTGAAAATTGTGAACAAATATATGTGGGGCAAACTAAACGACCTATAAAAATTAGCTTTAAAGAACATTTAGCTCATATAAAATACAAACGTTGGGACAAGTCTGCCGTTGCCCTACATATGTTTGATAAGAATCATGTAGTAAATGAGGTATCATTAATCAAACATGTTACTAATAAGCACGAACTTGATTGTTATGAAAGTTTATAGATCTTCAAAAACAAACAAACTCCAATGAATAACGATGATCAAGGACCTTTAGGCTATTCCGAACTCATTAAACTTTCATAACTTTCACTTTCACCAGATTAGCAACGAAGCGTTACTCGCTGATGGTATATATGTTAGAAATTTTCTGTAGTCCGCCCTGGTCAACCGCTGATGATGATAGCATAGCTATCAAAACGCGTTCGGTGTTTTTTAATTTTGTGTGGTACGTGGGTGTATTTTGTTTGTTACTATACATTCCGTTAAATGTCTCTAAATATTAAACAAAATGTCTCTATTATTTTTAAATGCATTCGCGGCTATTTTTATTTTCTGCAACTCCTTACCAAAAATAACTTCTTCGCGATACACCACATCCTTCAGGTTTCACCATACTGAGAAGTCCAGGGGGTTTAAGTTAGGACTTCTCGGTAAATTCACTCCCACGGACAATCCACCGATGAGAAATATGTTCATTTAAATAATAGAATACTGGCCAGGCAAAATGTAGTGGCACACCGTCGTGCATAAACTACACACTCTCTCTTAAAGCGAGTGGTACATGCTAGAAGCTCGTTTAAATTATATTGGAGAACGATGTCCAGATTTGGGTGCTAATTCAAAATGTCCTATGAAAAAACCAGAAATTGAAGCATTCCAAACATTCACCTTAAACTCATGGTAGAAATGTCTTTTCTTTACACCCCGTGGATTTTCGGAATACCACAAATGATTGTTCTCCCTATTGAAAACTCCCCGGCTAGGGGATTTCCCCTCATCAGTAAATAGAATCTTATTGGGAAATCTGGGTTTTCCGTTTGCATATTTTATTCAAACTGAGCGAATTGTAGGCGAGCTGGTAAATCTTGAGGCAATAACTGCTAAACCGGACTATAATGATATGGATGGAGCATTTCTTCTTTAAAAATTCTACAAATGGACGATTAGCTTACCTCCGTTGCCACATTTAACCCACGAGTACTAATACCAACATTTTCCGAAACACAAATTAAAATTTCCTCTTCTTCATCGACTGATTGGTTTTGAAGTACCATGGTTATGTTTTAATTGAAAACGTGAGTAGGTAAGTTTGGAGACTTCTGGAACACACCACATTTCCAAGGTCCCACATTTCCAAGGTTACCACTTTATCGAGGCTACCACCTAACCAAGAAGGGATTAAAGAAATCAAATTACTTCGAAGATTTTAGTTCTGATTATAATAGCGAAGAAAAAAATTGCATTTTTTGCACAGGAATCTATACCGAGACAAGGGAAAACTTAGAGGAGATGATAGAAGAGAAGGGGGAAGGAATGATACTAATAGGAGGATATTTTAATGCGAGAATAAGGGAAGATGGGGGAAAACAAGAAAAGAGAGGGACGAGAAAAGGACAGACAAAGGACAAACTATTAAATATGGAAGGAAAAAACTATTAGAAGTGTGCAACGAAAGGGATATAATGAATCGGAATAGAGAAGAAAGAGAGATAGAGGGTAGTACACATATATAGGAGCAAGGGCAGAAGCTATAATAGGCTATATAATAACAAATGCAGAGGCTGAGGAAAAGGTGAAGACATTTAGGGTAGGGGAGAGGGTGAAATCGGACCATCAGCCTTTGAAATTGATAATGGAAGGGAGAGAAAGAGAGGAGATGATAAAAGAGGAGGAATTCATAACCAAGAAGATATGGACTGAAGAGAGTATAAAGAGGTGCAAAGAGAAAATGGGAAAAAGAATATGGGAAGGAAAAGGAGTTTAAGAAAGTGTGGAAGAAATAAGAGAGAGAACGGAGGAAGCAATGGAAGGGGGAGAAAACTGGTTGAAAGAGATGGTGGGGCCTAGAATGCAAGGAGGCCAAGAGGAAAGTAAGAAAAACACTAAGACTGTGGAAAAAAGGGAAACTAAAAAAAGAAGAATGTAAAGATGCAGTAAAGAAATACAAGAAAATATGTGAGAGCAAAAAGGAAAAAACAAAAAGAAACAGTAAGAGCAGATTAAGGATATAAAAACGGAAGAAGACGTATGGAAATATTTAAAGAAAGAAAAGAGGAGAAGATGGACACAAACGGGAACATAAATAAGCGACTGGGAGAGATATTTCAGGAACGTACTAGAGGGGGAGTAAAAACAGGAAGGAGGAGGAAGACAAAGTAAGAAAACATACGAAATACATTAAGAAGGAGAAGGAATAAAAGAAGAGGAATTAATAGAGGCAATACAGAAGGTGAAAAAAGTTAAAACTAAAGGAAGAGATGGGCACAAGGTGAGATGTGGGTATTTGGAGAAGAAAAGGTAGCAAAAAGGAAGACGGAAACAATAAACAAAATATGGAGAGGGGAAGGATTCCCGGAGAGGTGGAGAAAAGGACATATATGCCCAGTGCACAAAAAAGGATACAAAAAGCAAGTGACAAACTATAGAGCAATCACAATGCTAAGCATGTCCTACAAAATATACGCGACCGTATTGGAGGATAGGCTAAGGAAGGAAACCGAAGAAAGAATTTGTTGCCAGATGGACAAACAGCATTGATGAAAGGAAGAACGGTAAATGATGTGTACATTCTGAAACACATGGCAAACAAGGAATTAGAAAAGAAAAGGAAAAAAATGGTAGCGGTATTCGTAGACCTAGTTGTGGCTTTCGATAGGGTGAACAGGCAAACGCTGTGAGAATACCTGAGAAAGACAAAGATAAACGAACGGCTAATAGTAACGGTGGAAGGAATATATGAACAAACGAGGAACATGGTGGGGGTGAATGGGAAGCTGAGTAAAGGATTTGTAACAAGGAGGGACTGAGGCAAGGATGCTAACTGAGCCCAAGCCTGTTCGCTGTATTTACAGGAAACCTGGAGGAGACATTAATGGGGTAACAAGAAGGAGGCCTGGTGATTTGGAACTGGATAGTGTGGCTGCTAGCATATGCAGATGACATAGTGCTAATAGCAAAGGCAGAAAAATAAATGAAGGGAATATTAAAAACGATGGACATTTGAAAAGAAAAGGAAAGATCTGGAATTAAATGGGAACAAAACTAAGGTAATGGTATTGAAAAAAGGAGGGGGAGGAAAGGAGTGGAAATGGAGGGAAGAGGAGATACAGCAGGTAAAAAATTCACATACTTGCAATGCACGATGAGGCAAGATAACAAAGATGGGGAACATGTGAAAGAACGTCTGAGAAAAGGAAACAACTTAATAGGGCAAGTGTATAGTGTAGGAGAAAGACAGTTTGGAATGGACTTAAGGAAAAGGAAACTGTTATTTGACAAACTAAGAAAAAGTGTGGTGTTGTACGAGGCGGAAGTGTCGGGGTGAGAAGAGTATAAAGAGATAAAGGGACTGCTAGGAAAATACAGGAGGTGGGCACTGGGAGCGGAAAGAGAAACGCCGGGATACATTATTAGAGAGGAGGTGCAAGAAGAAAAAATAATGGTGGAGGCAGGAAATGGAGCGATAAAGTACAAGGAGGAAATTAGTAGAACGAAGTGCAAAATATTACAAGAATACTGAAAAGAAATAAAAGATGGAGAAATAAAACATAGACAAGGAACCGGAAAAGAATATTATGAAAGAAACGGGTATGCGAAAGAAGAAGTGGAGAAACTAGGAAGGGTAGGAGTGAGAGTGAGAGAGGACATAATTAGAAGAGACAGGGATGTACAAAAGCAAGAAATATGGACGAAGGTAAAAGAAGAAAAATATAATGTAAACTATGAAACATTAAGGGACAAGGGATACCGGGATATTTGAATGACGATTGGTGGAGGGAAAGAAAGAAAATGATAGCGATATTTTAATGTGGAAACGAAGCAAGGGGAACAAATATTGAAGAAGGGACAAAGATAGAAAATATAGGCTATGCGGGGAAGAGATAGACGATCAAACATGCTGAAAGAATGTAGGGAGTTAAAGGAATAGGAGAGGACGGCAGAAGAGATACTAGAGGAAAAAAGAAGGGAAGCGGATTAGATGTAAGAAACATGGAAAAGAATAGACGAATGCTGGATACAAGTACCAACAAGGTCAAGGTTCGGCCCACGAGGCTTGTGTAGGTGTTAAGCCAGAAGACAACAAAGCCTTTACTTGTGACAATTGTCAATAAAAAGTAGGGTATTGCTTCGTTATTAACAGAAGGTGTCGTTTTTTAAGAAAGTCACGGGTTTTTTTCGCTTTTTATACTTTATTCACATTAATGTTTTTTTTTTAAGAAAATTGCGTTTATTTGTATCTCGCTCATTTCAGCTCGCTGCGTCTAAATAAGCGAGAGCGTTTAAAACTTTTACCCGACTAATCTTGTAAAACGGGATACTTGTACCTTTTTTGAAAATTGTTTTATTTCTCTGATGTAAGTTCATATATTCAGGAGATGATGATAACAATCAAAACCATTATTTCGCTTATACCGATAGAAAAGTTTCGTTTGGTAAAGTTCGTTCAAAAGTTATAGAGCTTTAAACGTTATATATCCCGTATTACCCAACTCTCCCTTACTAAAAGTTAAATTTGATTAAAGTACCAGCGCCCTCATACAACTTGGGAGGAAGTAGTCTCAGTTTTGATATTACTGTTATTATGTAGTTGTTTTACTTCAAATCAATTTGCCAATTTTAAGTAAGTAAGTAGGTAATCTTGACTGATAATGAATATAAGATAAGTTTATTGGGGAATGCAGTCAATTATGAAGGCCAAAAGTAAAAAACCCTTTGTTAATGTGCCAAGCTTTCGGAATGCTTTATTTCTTTATCAAGACAAGCTATAATTACAATCAAATTATTTATAAATTAAATAATAAAAAACATATCTAACGTGAGTTAGGTTTTTAATACTTAACTAACCATTTATATTATGTCACATTTGATTTAGTTTTACTATTGACACACTGTCAATTAATTTCAGTTTCTTGCAAATTCCTATTGTTAGTTTTGTTTTTAACTTTATTATTTAACTCACGTTAGGTATATTTCTTATTATTATTTAATTTATAAATAATTTGATTGTAATTATAGCTTGTCTTGATAAAGTAATAAAGCATTCCGAAGGCTTGGCACATTAACAAAGGATTTTTTACATTTGGCCTTCATAATTGACTGCATTCCCAAATAAACTTATCTTATATATATATATATATATATATATATATATATATATATATATATATATATAATGCTACTTGAGAAAATGTCAGGAATCTTAAATAAAGTTATTTTTGTAAGTTCGATTCAGTATTTAGTTTTGTCTCATTAAATTTCAGTTCTTTAAAAGTATTTTGGCATTTGGATGTTTTACAGGTGTTTAACACATAGTGTAAAGTTAGGTTTATATTAGGGACATGTTATAAGTAAGTTAAATGCAAGAAAAATGTTAAAATTTCAAGAAAGGGTTACAATACGAACATAATTTGATCATTACTCACATTATATATGGAAGCGGATGTGTGATAAACAAAGTGGTGCATAACAAATATTAAGAACAGTGTACAGAGCAATTTTACAGAAAGACATTTACATGCAAATACATTTTTATGTTAGAATTTTGAAAAAGTGTGTTAAACAATATGATTTCTTAGTGATTTAAATTTAGACAATACAAGTAAGATGAACAATGAATATAATAAAGACAGTTTTTACAAGTTGTATGGATAACATTTTGATCAATATGGACGTTTTTAAACGCAAATTATTTGTATATTTAGAATAAAGTTAGGTTATGTTATAAATTTAATATTTTTTCACAAATTTATAGTTTTTTTGATTAAGTTAGTTAGTTCATAAAATTCATAACGCATGCGTTATAGTATAAATTTTGTCAAGATACATTTAACATATAAGATTTTTTATATAAAGTGGAATCCACATAATATCGAACCAGAAATAATTTCCCTTTAAATCAGAACTCTATCCCCTAATGAGATTAGAGCTAGTCCGGTGCATAAACATATGTAATATTATTATATTTTAATATTTTACATTTGCATTAACATAAAATTTATTTATATTTACAGTGCATATATATATATATATATATATATATATATATATATATATATATATATATATATATATATATATATATATATATATATATATATGAATATATATATATATATATATATAGAGAGAGAGAGAGAGAGATGATTAAAAGTGAGGCATAATAAAGCAGCTATAGTTCATTGACTTTGAATTTCTTTATAGTAGGCAAGTTAAATAAATTTGTGGAAGTATTCAGTTCATTTTCAATGAGAAAATAATTACGAGTGCAAAATTATGGTTTTGATGTGACAAAACAGGCTTAGTGGGGTTTGCACAAGATTGTTTTATTCATAAAAGCATTGAGCTATACCAGTAGCATGTGAGAAAGGTCAACACGATTCATATTAATGGGTACGATTAGTTTCGTATAACATTTTATTTAATTTCGCATTTTATTCAATGAATTTTACCATTTTGAACACATATCAGATATTGATCACATGGAGTATGATAATTATAATATGTAGAATGTATAGTATTAGGTACAATGCATAAACTATTTGAAATATGAAAGAAAGGGTATACTACGAACATAATATACTTGTAATTCAAAGACAAAGTATATAAAACATGCACAAAAAGTGATAGCGACTTAAAAACATAATTAAGAACATGTACAACAATTGTGCAGTGTGATATTTAATATAAAATTGCAAATGCTATACAAAAATGAACAAAATAGTTAAACAATGTGAAATGACAAAATTAAGAACTATGGAGTACAAATGAACAGTATTGGTGTTAGAGACAGACATAAGAACACATTTCAAGTATTATAGACAGTTATTACACAAATTAAAAGTAAATTTATATTAAGTTAGGTTAAGTATTATTCGTAAGAATTTCACAAAATTATAGGTAAGATAAGTTTAAAATAAATTATAAAAACATTTAATAGTAGCTTTCCCTCATTTCAACAAGGAATTTAACTATTACTATGTAATATAAACATAAAATTAGAAAAGTTAGGTTAACTACCTAAATTTTAAATGTGAAGGTGGAAATTTTGTAAAATTTAAATGAAATGGGTTGAAATAAATGTATTTTGATACAGTTTTTTATGTGGAATTTGAATATATAATTAGTTCAGTTGTAGGATGTAAGATTTTTTTGATATTAGAAAATTTAGATTATAAATTGTCAGAATTAAATTTATCGAAGCAAAATAGGGATGAGATGTCTTTTTATGAGGAATATTGCCCTGATTCGAAATCTGTCATTAAAAATTAAATCCGAATTGTATTAAAGAAGATATAGCATAATTTATGTTTTAGTTAATTTAACCATTTTGTTTAGACCAATCAGAAGCTAGAATCTTTTGTGTGTAATGTAGAAAAAATTGAAATATATATATATATATATATATATATATATATATATATATATATATATATATATATATATATATATATATATATATATATATATATATATATATATATATATATATATATATATATATATATATATATATTATGAGATGATTCAAATTACGTGCAAGTAGCTATGTAATTTGCATAGTGAAATTTTACTTTAGTTAGTACAAAATGGTACATTTCATTAAATAATTCTAGATAAGAATGATTGATAAACATTGAGATGTTTGAAAAAGTTAAATATTTCTTAATATAATTTAAATAATGTTAAAATAAGTAATTGACAGCACAGTACATAGAAGTATAGGATATGTTTGTTATCGTTTATGAGTTAATTCAAGTTTCATTTAGTTTTGTAAGTTTATTTTAAAACAATATTCCCCGACGACATGTAATACAGGTTGTGGTTGACAGAAATAATGTTAAAACTAGATTTAGGCTGGTATCAATGTCGCAATTCACATGTACGTAGCCAAGATTAGTGAAAAACATTCGTATTAGTGCGTTAAATTCATATTAGTGCAAAAATTAAGAAAAAACAGATTAAGCACATTAGTGAGTGACTATAAAACTTGAATCATGCAGCAGCTCTGGGATTATTGTGTGTAATCAACAATTTATGCCATTAAACTAGTGATTGACAACATTCCGACACTAGTCGTAGAAGAACTTATGAACCTACGAAAGTGGTAAATTAAATTAATTTGTGACTTGAACATTAAGTTTAAACACTTACATTAACAGTTATTGTGTTTAAAAGTGTGAAATTTAACATTAAAATTATAAAAACAAAATGAGGTTATGTTTTCTCCTCGCATAAAGATTTTTGTAAAAAGTATTTTAAATTGAGACAATTTATATAAAATAAATTACTAGAGGCAAAAATGGTGAGGTAGCCTCAATTTTATGTTATAATTCCTTATATTTATGTCCATTTTTGTTAATTTTAGTTTTTAAGAGTATTGGTAGAATTTAAATAATTTTCCTCTCAAATTGGCCGTAGGCATGTTTAAGATGGATATTTGGGTGTAGTAGCATCCCCTATTCATGTAGAGGTAGTTTCAGGCCTGTAAAATTCATAGAATTAGTTTAAATTGCATAAATAAGTGTGAAAATTAACGTAGTTATTAAGTATAAGAATTAGTTCATGTTTGGTTTCAAAATTTAGATAAAATTATGTAGATTATGGAAATGTTTTTAGATTGGAGAAATGTTAAACAGGGCGAAAGTTATAGGGCTTTAAAGAATTATCGTAATGTGAAAATTATAGTAGCCAATAAGAATTCAAGAAATATTCTCCGTAACTAATGAAAACATTCGATGATTTGGTTGTCGAGCAAAAACATATTTAAGCAAGTGCCTTAGCTTCACAAACTCTCTTGATTTTCATCTTTTGCAACAACTTGCCAAAGTAAGCTGTTGCAAAATTTTTTTGAAAATAAATTTTAAAAACAAATTAACGTCACTTCGGTAATTTAACAAAGTGTGATTCAGTATCGGAAGTGTTAACGAAACAGTTGATAGTCTTTTGTCGGAATATAATTAAATTAAGGTTAGTTTACCTTTTTAAATTTCATCGGAAGTTTTCGACAAGTTATAAAAATATTTCCGCAGTTTCGACTTTGTTCATTTTTAAATTATTATTGTGTATGTTGCCATGGATATTTAATTGTGTTGTCTTCGTGCTTTTATCATTATACACCTTGTTTACCAAAAGTGTGTTTAATTTACAACAACCTTCAACGATCCATGCTTTACAAAATTTAATTTGAAGTTAATTATAAAGAAGTGATATGCTTAAAAATAAAGTTTCGTCAAGATTCTAATAACATTAGTGAAACTTATCAAGTGAACAAGCTGTTCATTTAAAAGAAAATTGGGAGATTGCAGAGCAGAGTTGCAGTTGGCAGGAGCTGTTGTCTTCAACCAACTTCAATAGCAGTAACCTACAAAAGGAGGATTTTATATGTGAGTACTTTATTGTTGACATTGGTACTTTTTTTTGTTATGTTCAGAATTTTTATCCTTTGTAATAATCTTGATGTGCAACAACAGGTATGCATGTCCAAAGGGAATGTTATTTGTTCTATACATGTAAATGTTTTATATTAATATTGTTGTTCATTCAAACGTAGTTATACTTACTTGTATGTCGAGTTTCATTTTGGTTGTGGTCAAATCATATGTTGCGTATTCACAGCGCATGCCCACGTATATTTTTAAAAGAATTTTGTTATGTACAGGGTGTAACACAGTTATTAATGCGAATTATAAATTATAATTCAAGTTACTTAAGCAATTTTAATCTCTATAGAAATAATAGGACAGTATCTCAATTTTTTTTTAATCATATTAACTATGGTTATTATATTCAAACCATCAATGTAATGCAAATTAATAATCATTTATTTTGCAATATTAAAAGTAGAGTTTCTTCTAAATTTAGATCCCTATCCCCTGTTGATGAGTCTCATAGTTCTACCGACGAATCTATTTTCCATTTTAAGAGCTTTAGCCGATATTATAAAAATAAATTATAATTTAAATAATAAATTATTAAATTTAAATATAAAGAATATAAATTTAGCGTATAATAATAATAAAGATAGGGGGGGTAAATATCAGTACAATATATATACAGTATGTCCCCGGATCGACTTTAAAAGAGGGAAAATTCTCTTATTTTTGATTTCTCAGAAAATTTCATTCTTGCTGATTTGCCCTGCTTGTTTTCAAACCCCCGAAACACAAATTACTTGCTATTTAACTCAAACGGTTCTCGAGATAATATCATTTTTCTTGAAAAATTCGAGCTTTTCGTAATTTTTTGAAGTAAATTGATTTGTTTCAAAGGAAAAATCAAATTGGTCTCACAAGTTTTAATTAATAAATTTAACAATTGATGGTAAAATGAAATGAAATTCTCAAAAAACTGAACTATTAATTTTCTATTCGAATAATGCTCCTCCTTTTTCCGCACAGATTTCAATGCGAGCTTTGAATTCATTTAAACTGCGCCTTATTTCTTCGATTGAAAGAGACTGGACAGCATTCCGTATCCTATTTTTCAATTGCTCTTCATCATTGTCTAATGGCTCACTGTACACAATTTGTTTTAAACGACCCCACATATAAAAGTCCATTATTGTGAGATCAGGACTTCTCGACGGCCAAAAAATGGGACCATCTCTTCCTATCCAGTTATCATGGAACTCTGTACTGAGCCACTGGCGAACAGTACCGGCATAATGAGCAGGGCGCCCATCGTGCTGGAAGAACATTTCAGTTTGGTCGTTCAATGGCAATTCATCCAGTTTATCAGTTAAAAAATTTTGCAACATTTCCAAATATGAATAACGGTTTAAGTTTTGATCAAAAAAATATGGGCCAATAATTCCATGGTACGAAACCGCACACCACACATTAACTTTTTTCAAACATTGTCTGCGACGAGCAATTCGGAAGTTTGGATTCGTCCTACTCCAATAACAGCAATGTTGGGAAGAAACGGCTCCGTTAGTTGAAAAGGTCGATTCATCGGAGAACATTATTCGTTTATGAAAATTTGAATCTTCCAAAACTCTATTGCCCATTTCCAAACAAAAATCCAGACGTTTGGATTCATCACCGTTCTCTAAAGTTTGCCTAAATTGCGGCTTAAATGGTAAAATTTTGTTCTCCTTGACGATTCTTTGTAAATGAGATTTACCTATCCCAATTCGTAGTGCCCTCCTTCTTAAAGACAACCTTGGAACTTCTGTTGCGGAATGAACGGCGAGAACAGTAGCAGCATCTTCTTCATGGAACCACTTCTTTGGCTTCTTTAGGTTTAAAACCGAGCCTGTTTGAAGGAATTTAGTTACCAAGTTTTTTGCTCCGGCATTCGAAATGGCAACCTCCGGGTATTTTTGGTTGAATTTTCTGATAACAACTCGGTAGCACTCTTCCCCAGTTCCGTAACATTGAATTAGATAAATTCTTTGTTGTAAAGTCAACATTATAGCATACAATTCAAATTAGCATGAATTAATTTGCAGTTCAACAGAATTATCACATTTGACAATTTCTGTCAGTAGTGTTTTTCAATGAAATCCGCCTACTAAAGTTACTTCTAAAAATTAGGAAAAACATTCTGTCCAATTTTTCAAGAAAAATGATATTATCTCGAGAACCGTACGAGTAAAATAAAAAGTAATTTGTGTTTCGGGGGTTTGAAAACAAGCAGGGCAAATCATCAAGAATGAAATTTTCTGAGAAATCAAAAATAAGAGAATTCTCCATCTTTTAAAGGCGACATACTGTACATATATACAGGGTATTCCTGTTTTTTGTAGCAGAACTTTAATAGTCGATAGAGCTTTCAAAATTTAGACAAAAAGATCATATAAACATAGGTTGCCAAACACTTAGTTTTGGATTTAAAATAATAAATTCAAATGTAGTACACATATTACACTTCTGAAACTCAATATTAAGAGTAGTTTAATGTTTACCAATATCTACAGGGTAGTACATTTCTAGGGTGGTACACCCTTTATCACCCCCGAACTTTTTCATGCGACGCCTCTAACTCTTACGTACTCAACAAACTTGTTCACATTTTGAACAGTTTCTTTAAATTTATTATTACGATAGCGTTTTTGGTTTGTTGTTATAGGTTATATGTATTTGTTTAATTTATTTATTTCGTTCGGTTAAAATCTTAAATAGAGATTCTTTCCAATTTTTTCAAATAAATACGTATTTTTTAATATCTATTTTGTTGTTTTACTTTTATTTTCCTTTAATTAATTCAACTGAAAAGTTAGGAAAAAATCAGTGGAGTACTACTTTGTATTAAGAGACAAAAAAAAACGTGAGAATTGACATAATTTGATTCTTTTCTTTTTATTATTCTTTTCATGGCACACTACCTTTTGCGGGACCATCAGACGTTCTTTACTTACCATTTGGAAGCTGTTTATGGATTACAGTTAATTTATCTCAAAAACTACGCATTTTTAGAAAAAAAATCAGAAGGAAAAATAGTTCCTAAATCAAATAGGCAATATAAATTTTTAATTTTTAAGAGTTAGAGGCGTCGCATGAAAAAGTTCGGGGGGGATAAAGGGTGTACCACCCCAGAAAATGTACTACCCTGTAGATATTGATAAACGTTAAACTACTAATTGAGTTTAAGGAGTATAATATGTGCACTAAATTTGGATTTATTATTTTAAATAGTTTTGAAGATAAATTAAAACTTTGAAACCCTGTATCTCCAAAACTAAGCGTTTGGCAACCTATGTTTATATGAACTTTTTGTCTTAATTTTGAAAGCTCTATCAACTATTAAAGTCCTGCTACAAAAACTGGAATACCCTGTATATATATATATATATATATATATATATATATATATATATATATATATATATATATATATATATATATATATATATATATATATATGATAATAAAACAGTTAATGGGTTAATGGGTATGAGTTAATTAACTTGTTATACAAAAGTGAATGTACGATTTCGCAATTGTATAATAAACACTGTACATATTTTACGTACATACATCAAATTTCTGTCTCATCAGAAATACCTCTGTCAAAAAAAAACGGTTTTAGATTTTATAATCATGCTGACCGCTTATTAGAGTACTATTTTTAAATTTTCGGGTTGATGAGACAGAATTTTTATGTATGTACGTAAAATATGTACAGTGTACACATTTTTTACAATAATCTTGCAACCGTTGAAGAGATTTTACAAGCTGGTCAGTCCTGTACTCTCATGTTGTACGGACTTTCGAAGGACACTCAATAGAACAATTTAAAAGGTGAATGACTTACCTGCATATCTCAAAAAGATGAGATATGAATCTTTTATAAAGGCCACCACGAAAAAAATGCAGTTAGGTTATCTTCGCTTGTTCCAGCAATTGGTGCTTTAAATGAGCACATAAAAAGGGAACTTGCAAACCCAGTTATGGCTGGGAAATAAAAATATTAATCCACTTGATTGGAGTTGGGTTACTATTGAAGGAGTATTAAATCCAATTCCGAATCAACCTGCACCTGAAGAGCTGTTGAAAATAATGTTTTGTAGCTGTAAAAAAGGGTGCGGTTGCCAAAGAGCAGGACTTTTCTGCACTTCCACATGTACAACATACAGCAGAGGCAACTGTCAAAATAGTGCTCCAATTATGAACCAAGACGAGGACGAGGACGTGGAAAGGAATGAGGATGAAGAGGAAAAGGAAGATGAGTATGACAAAGATTTTTGATTATTTATGTTTTTTGTAATAAAAAAAATTGAAATTAAAATAAAAAAATCAAAATCTATATAAAAATAAAATTTTTATTTTCCCTATTTTTGATTGCAAATTTTAACCAGTAGGGGTGTTTTAAGGGTTGATAAAATAAATACATTCCATTTTCAATAATGAAAATAATGCATTATATATTTAGCTAAAAAAATTTATCACTATAATTTTTCGATTTTTTTGAAAAGGGGTAGTTTTTATAAGGGTTGAAACTAGTAATAAATAAATAAATGATAAAAAATTAAAACAGTAAAGAAATCTTAATTTAATGTCAGTATTCCAGCTTGCTGAATAACACTTTTCAACATTATTTTTTAACGATTACTGTTATAGGGGGTGATTTTTAGGGGTTGAAAATTTTCAATTCATCATAATTTATCACTCAGAGTGTCAATTGTTTATTTCATTTATTTAAAGAAGATTTCGATCACAAGCTTGAATCTATAATTTTAAAATTATTTGCAAACAGGGGTAGTTTTTCCCCTAAAATATACTAAGCAACTAACGGCACACGTTCATATTTGAAGTAGAGGTTAAGTAGAACCTAAATCCAAATTTTCATGCAAATCGGTGATGTTTAATCATTACAAGTTGCTAAAGAACATTTTGAAGATATTATTGTTAATTATAACTATTCTAGGCGGTGGCTTTTAGTGATTGAAACTGTTTAATAAATCATAAATTATGTCTCTTAATATCAATTGACGTTCATTCAACTTATTTAAAGATGATTTCAAGCGATTAGACGCTCGAATCTACAACTCTAAAATTATTTTCGAATAGGGGTAGTTTTCACACCTAAAAAACAAAACGCACCCCCAGAACAGGGTCAACTTTGAAGTAGAGGGTTTGGCAAAATTATACAGTATCGCCGTATTTTACCTATCGCGAATTAAACCACAGATCACAGATAGATACGCCTCTCTTATAAAAATGAAAACAGTAGACGCTTTAAACGCCATCTTTTGAACTGATAGAAAGATTATTATTCCAAATTTCTATAATCTCCCATCAGCATGGACGTTTGTTGCTAATCTAAATTTCATGAGAAATGACAGATGCTAAATTTAATATTAGAAACAGATATCCATTTCGATGAGCGACTACAATTTTTTTCAACTTTGCAAGGCATAAAATAGAAAATAAATCACACTCTTGGGATATTTTCCAATTTAGACAACAAAAAGATGAGAAACTTATCTGTATTGTTCGTAAATCGCTTAAACTATACATTTATATGTCATTCGAGAAATCTATTATACAAAATACTATTAATAACTATTAATACTATTTAATAACATAACTTAAAATTTAACATGTAATAAAGGGAGTCTACACCCAAGTGTACCAGCCTTCCACTTTGACGAGAAATGTTTTAACCAATATACATAAGGTTTCTTAACAAAGCTACACTATCAATCCATATATCACTTATATACTAGAACATTCTATCCTGGCCATCATAATAATGTAATAATAATAATCATGAATAATTTGTTTATTTTGCTATGTAAAGATCCAGCATCCTTTACGTATGTTTTTTAGAATAAATTATTCGCGGACCACCCTATATCTCAAATTTCAAAGGTTTACGCGATATTGCACCACAAATAATTCATTAATCACCGCTGACGTGTATTTCTAAAAACCAGTAAGTTTTTGCACGTCAGAACAATTTCAACCAATCCCATAACGGCATCCCCCGCGCGGTAGCCGCGAAGCCGCCCACCGATGCACCTTTATAAACCCACGACGCGCTGGTCTCAGAGATCTCTCAGGGGATCATCTCGAAGAAGTTCGCTCTCCGTTCATCATCTATCACCACCTGCCTGATCGTGACCGAGACCGCCACGCCGTTCCAGATATCCACTAGCCGCCCGTAACGATTGCTTTGTGTAAGCACCGACCTGCTGATCGCTGCGATCGTGTGATAACGCGCACCACCTCGCGCCGGGCTACCTAAGGTTTAATCCCGAACTGCAATTAATAGACACGTAAGTTGTAGAGTTATAATATTTAACAATTTACAATCAAACACTACAGAACGTAAATAACGACAGGCTTAGTCTCCAGGAGTTATAACGTTATCATTACATAAACACATACATACAGAGCGTAACGAAGGGGTAACCCCCACGTCGCCTGACACAGTACACATACAGAAAGAGTACCACGCAGGGTAGATCCCGACGTCGCTCGCAAACACTTGAGGGTGAAGGTTTGACATAGGGCTGTAAAGACCTACGACCTTTTCCTTAGTTCACCAGGTTAGACAGGCTATTGCCTTCCGTCTCCTGATTATCACTAAGGCCCCGCTTAATACACCTACATACAATACATACAGACAAACACACTAACCACACAGGGTGTCTTTAATCGCAGGAGAAGATATAAAGAAACCTGTTGCATAAAATTGTATCCCGAATAACCATGGCGAGATACCTAGTGCAAGACCGTTCTTAAATAAATTAAGGATATACGCCGGAAATTAAAACCGTAGATAATATGTAAATTATCCAATATTTACCGATAGTTAATAATATAAATCCGACCGCGTGTATATTATGATTTACCTTACCAACCAGTAAATTCGTTTTATTGTAACATTTTAGTATAGCGAGTATTTCGTTTACGTTATAATTTGTATATAATTAAATTTAGTTACGCCGTTAGGACGTAATCCTGTTGCTTAAATAATCTAAACGCGTTCTCAAGCCGGTTATAATCAAATAATTATAGACCAGAGAGCTCGCCGTTGTTTACGCGAATCTCGCGCGTGTATTGCTTCATTGGAGTACAACATACCAACTTCAGCGCTCCAGAGTTACTGAAGAATAATAAATATGCCATGCGCACAAGTAGAGAACGGTATTGATTTTCTCCGTCCCCGAAACGATTCGAGTTCGTTGCGCTGGCGCTTTCTACCAAAACTGTATTGGGGCTACCCACCAGCTTCTGTAAATACAGGACCGTAATATAAATATTACATACTAGGTAGGGAGTATATGAAAATGTAAACTTTCACCATTAACACTCATAATAAAATACTTATCTTTTTTGGGATTTTTTAATGGTGTACTTTAAATTATACAATCTAAACGCTTGATAACACTACAGTTATCTTCGTCAGTAGTAACGTTTGTTAAAATTGTTAAAGTATAGTAACAATTTTGTCAAATTTGAAAAATTAAACAACATAAGCCTGCTATTAGTATTTCCGAAACTGTTATACTAATAGCAGGCTATGTTATGTTTAATTCAAATTTGACAAAATTGTTACATCTTAACAATTTTAACAAACATTACTACTGACGAAGATAACTAGTTTATCGAAACGTTTAGATTGTATAATTTAAAGTACACCATTAAAAAATCCCAAAAAAGATAAGTATTTTATTATAGGTAGGGAGTAGATTAAGATAATATCTCTGTTCACAGAAACGACTACGCACCCAGTAAGCAGCTTCCCCCCAGGAGAACGAGTGTGAGGAGCCGTCAGGACCAACAAGAGAATACATTTTTAGTTGTTATTAATATCATTTCTTTTCTGTTAAACTATTTAATAATATACATTTTCAACCGCTTAAGCATAATTATTTAAGGTGACAGTGTAAGCCCACTAAATAATACGAACCACACCCCGTTTATAATAAATTATAAACACGACTAAGCAAAGCCGAGGCAAACTAAAACCGCGCTGGGTTACCAAACCAGAAGGGGTATAATATAGCTACATAATTACTAAATCTGGCAATATTATCGTTTTCGCATTTTTAGATATTTTTTAAATGGCAACTTGTTAAGTTATCTACATTTTGATAACTTAATACTTTACCACTTAAAATATTATTGATTATTTTAGTATAATAAAACAAACAAACATTTAAAGTTGTTTTAAAGAAATATTCATTATTTACATTTTTATGAGTGTTACAAAACAAGGTTTTCGCATTATATTACACTTTGTTATTGATGCACGTCTTCAAATTATATTTTGTACCTTTATAGTAACAGCGCGAGTATTTGATTTGACAGTATATCAAAATAGTCAATTGGATTAATTGAAGGCTGAAAGAGGTAACAACCCTCATACACTCTTAATCTAATTAAACGGTTTGGCTCTATTTCAGTTGGCGCCTTCAGTTCTGTTTTACAATTTCTACATTAGATACGCTCATACATTTTTTTAATAACAAATCCAGCAACATATGCAGAAGCGGTATCATGTAAAGCGTGAGGTGAAACGCTTATTTCAGGAAATGGTTGATAGACGGGAGATTTTACAAGTGGTAAAGTTTGTTGATTCATCTTTTGTGTCACAAACAATTTAAGAGTCGTTAAAACACCTACCAAATCATCTTTCTCTCAGTTAGCTCCAGGAGAATGTGAGGAAACCAAATTATTGATGAGATTTACTGGAATTTGTAAAAGAACAGCAGGTACTCCAGGACTTCTTAAACAGAAGAAAACATTTTCAAGGGTATTTTGATTACAATCTCGCTGCAATAAACTTGAAACTCCTCACTTTTAATTTTTCCCATAAATATATGAAGCTTTGAAGCATTACAAGCCAATTAGAGAGAGACGGGGTGATGAGTGGTGGATTTGTTTTGGGATCAACAAAACTCATGAATTTAATAAGAATGGCGCTTAATTTTATATGGTTTGACTGGGGTGTTACCACACATCGCAGCTTCTTCATTGGGTTACATAATGTATGCCCATTTACACTGCCAAATAAACAAATAACAAAGAAGAACAGCAGATTGGCAGTATCAAGTGCTGCATGATCAAGGTAATCAGGATGGTTAGAGCTGCCTTCAAATGACTGAGTATATTTAACCTTCTGTCTACAGCAACAGTAAAACTAAACACCTGTATACAATGTTTTACTTTCATCTTGTTTATTTTTTGAGGAAAGACATGTTCATCGGTCAGCTTGGAAAATATACTAAATTGTGCTTCAAGTGTGTCTAATTTATACGTATTTACAATGTGCTTCCAAGATGCCACTTTTTTCTTTCCCTCGTATGTAAAAGTGAGGTCTTTTGATAAAAGTACATTTCTAACCCCTATTAATAAATGGGGACAATCAAAAATGTGTATAATTTCTTTATTGTCTATTATATATCCTGTAATTCTATTTTCTACATTATTTCTCAGGCAATATTCGTTTGTCTGAGTTAGCTGTTTAATTGCAGCCAAGTTTGTAGCACCCTGGTCGCTTACTGTTAGCACAACCATTAGTCCCATTTTAAATATACGTTTTATTAATAGTTTAATGATCATTTTTACCATTATAATGAACACCAGGTTGTAGAGATACCTCATCAAACCTTAGTATGCAGTATCTATCCAGTCTTTTCATTTCCTTTACAATTTACTCTAAAAATGATCAAAAATGTGCAAATTTAAACCACAATACGAAAGTATTTGCATTAGCATTTTTTTTAGAGTTCAAGATGATTATAGGCTAACAAAGCTTGATGTTAAAAATTTGTACAACTTAGGACCTTTCAGAGTCAAAAATTTTGTCATCTAAAAAAAACCTTTACCTTTACATTTCAATTTCTGTTTTTTTATTTGATTTAAAATAAAATTAAATGTTGGATAGTTAACATAATTTAAAAGATAAATCAAACTTTTGTTGTTTTCGAGAGCGGAATACATTGCTCTTAAACTGTAATTTCTGACTTGCAGTTGATTTACTCTCCTTTTGTGATATTTAAGCAAATGCACCTTTTGCGAGTAACCTGTTTCAATTTCGTATGTACTTTTGTGGAGTACTTACAATAAAATATGTAATCAATATTAAGAAAACTGTACTAAAGAGTTACAAACCTAAGCCTAAAACTTATTATGACTAATGTAAATCCCTATATTATTGTGCCAAACGATACTATATTAATATATTACTTTCATGCCACATACATACTTGTAATAAGTGTAAATCCTGGTGTCTGATCTAATAAAATAGGACAGATATCTACCTCCATTGCAAATTCATCACAAAGTATGGCAGTACTAATAGCCATTTCAAAGGAAAATATATTTCTTTGTATAGACAGATAGGTGTTAGCAATGGCGTAACTGAACCAACCAATGAGTCAAGAGAAGCTGATGAACTTGCTATAGCTTCTACTGTTCTACAAAACAATATTAAGTTATTATGTGCATTACTTCATTTGTATTGGTGCAAACTGTTGTTTTATTTTGGTAAATACCTACCTCGAACCTTTTCAGGTGAATAAAGTAGATGTGAGGTGAACATAAAAATATTCTTCTCCAACATAAACTGCAACAAAATAATAGAAATACAATTTATATTTGTACTGCTTCACTTAATTAGAAACGTACAGGGTAGATTTAGGGTGGTTAATGTATCACGTGCCAATCTATTATTTGAAATGCACCTATCATATGCATTAAATCAATAATTGTTTAGTTATTATTTTGGTTAGTAATGTTACGTTTATTGAAATATGTACTGAAGTATTGAATGAATTATGTAAATATGTTAAATTAATAAAGGTGCTTCACATATTTTATACAGCTCAAACTTTCTTGTTTTAATATAAATAATTTCTCATTGGCAACTCTTTCTAACTACACTTCTCTAAACGGGAATGCTGTACCTGTTAACGAGAGCAATTAATTGATAATTGTTAGACTGCAGCTAAGAAAAACAAAAAAATGTTTAACCAAAGGATATTTATATTACATATTCTTTGGTTTAACAAAAAGAATCGTTCACTTCCATGGTAGTATGGTTGAAAGCTATAAATTATTTTTATAAAATGCGCCTATTAGTTTCACAGATGGCAGCACATCATTCATCAAATGATACCCACGTGACCCACGCCGCCATCCAACCACTCCTTACCGACCACGTTCCCTTAAACATTTTATTTTTATATGACGTGTAGATTAGACACTTGACAGTTTCCCGAATGTTGATATTCTGTAAAAATAAAAATTCTTGTAGCTGTATATGAGCCATTCATCGTTAAGTGTTTGAATAAAAATGTACATTTCAAGAATATGGGTATTTTTAAATATGTTAGAGATAGCCATGGGGAATCCATTTATTAAAACGGAAAATAAATCACTAATAATTTCTTGTATTACGGATTTAATGCAACACATTTTTGATGTGGGTGACATAGTGCATGTGATTTCTGACGACCAAAGTGACTACGTTACTCATTCATCCTATAACCCTCTTGTTATGGTTGATCCATTAAAAAATGTTATTAAAACAGATAACATCTATGGAGGAACTAATTGGGTAATTCAAACGCAATCATTTAATTCCTTAACAAATATTGTAGAACACCTAAACTCAAGCACTGTTTGGGATGAATCAATATCACCGAGAGGAAAATTTATTTTTGTTTTACCTTCTACAAATCTAACAGATGTGTATTTAAATCTTTGGATGTATAATATTTTTAACGCAATAGTAATGTTGCATGAACATGATAAAGTAACTTTTTACACATGTAATCCCCATGAAAAAGAAAATAAGTGTGGAAAAAAAGCAAAATTATTCAAATCACAAACGTGTGGGCACGATATAAGCATAAATTATGAAAATGATATTAGAAACTTTGATCAATGTGCTTTTCTTGTTACATTCCCAGTACACAATTATGTCCTTTCTCTTTTAAAACAATGTACTCTCATTCGTTGTTATACATACATACGTGTACTTCAAGTAATGGCTGAAAGTTTAAATTTGAGCATTGACACTATTTTGACGCCTTTTGATGAAGCAGTCAATCGATATGATTTGGTTGCAACGTTTGCTACTGAGGAGTATAGAGATTATTCATATTACGTAGATAACAGTTTAGTTGTATACTCATCCAAATTTGTTTGGGTTGTTCCTTCTCCTTTGAAAATACCATTAATTAGCAATATAAAATTTATTTTTAGAACAGAAACGTGAATTGCAATTGGAATAACTTTACTATTAATAGTTTTTGTTTGGTGGATTTCTGTTATAAGCATTGATTATACCAATAAAACCGAAAAGTTGTTAATGGTGTTTAGTAACGTTACAGCACTTTTATTAGGAGTTGGTATAAGTAATATACCTTCAACAAGAGTAATGAAATGGGTTTTTGTGGTTTATTTATTTTATTGCCTTCATATTCAAATTGCATTTACATCGAACCTGTTCAATATTGTATCAGTTCCTAAATACGATATAAAAATAAGAGATATTGAAGATTTGGTTAACTCAGACTATACAATACATGTATATTACAGTCTCTGTAACTATTTCAAAGTAGAAGAACCCGACCATACTTTATACTCTAGAATCAAACATAAATACCAATGTTTAAATGATACCAAAGTAGATGCAATCTATCTTGCGGTATTTAAACGTGAAAGTGCTACCTTAATGATGGATTTGGATATCAATGTATGGCAACGGGATTATAAAACTATTGTTACAACGATAGAAGATAGTGTGGTTATACAATCGGTTTACACTTCAATAAGAATGCGAAAGGGACATTATTTTATGAGGACACTAAATAAAGTCATTACAATATTAAAAGAGGCTGGAATCTACCAAATGACTGAAAAAATTTTCTCACAGATTTAGATTTTGCTATTGAGCCTTTACGCATAAACTTGGAAACTTTAGCACTTACTTTGGATCATTTGTATGTATTTTTTGTGATTTATGGAGTGGGGTGTTTTATTGCTTCTTTGGCTTTTGTATTCGAGATAACAATCTATAAACTCTTATCAAGAAAAAACAAAACCAGCTTTGTATTGATTGTTTAACAATATTTTTATGATCTTTGTTTGTTACCACATTTGCACACAATTAGGGTTGCACAGTGATTCCCTAATTTTAGACAAATTATAATTTAATATGTCTGTTTATTCTAAAGTGAGGTGAGATGTTACTCAACCATAATTATTTATTTTTTAAATTAAATTAATTTCCTTTAGGTTGAAACGTCACTAAAAAAAGCTTAAGTTAAACTAATTTATTACTACTTTGGGTTCTAGGGACAAACGTTCGGAGTGACAATCATTCTGCTACAGATGGTACATGTACGACATTTCTAAGCCTTGCGATAGGAACCAATGAGTCACAATGACGAAATAGCTGTGTTAATAAATCATATCTAATCTTACATAGAATAATGAATTCTTCTCTGGAAAAATGAAACAACAACAATTTTAATTTTTCACCTTCCAGCCTACATGACATCTAGGTATAGAATGATATGCAATCGACTTTTTTTTCACTATCACTAAATCGACTTATTAGCTTATTTTACAACACAGTTCGCAATGATCGGCTATGATGCCAGTGTGTGCGCGCATGCGTGCGTATGTGTGTGCGTGAATGCGTGTGTGTGCGAGTGTGACGCGTGGCATGTGTGCGTGTGCTTTGTGTGTGTGCGTGCATGCGTGTGTGTGTGTGTGTGTGGCGTGTACGAGAGTGTGACGCGTGGCATGTGTGTGTGTGTGCAACGTGCGTGCGCGTGCAATTTTCGATATTTTTGGTATGACGCGTAATTTAGCGGCAAAAAATTCCTCAAGTAGAATTTAAGTGTAGGTAAGTGCAAATTTTTTGATTTTCTGAATTTAATAAAAAATATAAACGTATTTTTAAAGAAAATAAAATTTTACATAAATTTTCTTTATAAGGGTTTTTAATATAAAGCGAAATAAATGTAAAAATTAAATAAATACGATTGAAAATGTTGAAACTGTATTATCGATATTTTTATAGAAGCGGTCCGCTTTGGATTTTTTCATTAACTTGTATGTATGTCTATGAATCTCTATCTGACATGAAGTTTAAACAGTTTCTGACATAGATTATTGTTTTTGTTTGTATATGTTACGTATTGCCATAAGGAACGTTTTAATAACTTTAAATTAAGAAACAACCGACAAAACCTCTTGAATCATAACTAAACACACCCTCGACTATTCACCTTTCAAACAAAATAATACTAATTCAAAATCAGTTACTCCGTTAGGAAACTATGATGCAACAGACACACACACACACACACACACACACACACAGCTACATTTATAAAACCCCCACTTTTTCGTCTGGGGTTGTAAAAGAGATTGCATAATTATCCTAAAAAATTATTCAAATTATTTCATTTCTTTCAATTTGCATTTTGTAGTTTGGATGGCCGTGTGTTGTTCCACACCAGGTATATACTTTTGATATTTGTACCTACCATATAAATTGCGATTCATATACAGTGTGAGCAAAAAGTATGGAAACAATTCAATAAAAAATTCAGGATTAGTTTTCGTGCAAAACGCACGTACACGTCGATTTTTGTTTTTAAATTCTGTCTTTTTTCTGCTATTATACACTTTATACCCCCCACCACTTCTTCTCCAGTGACGTCATCACAATTTTTTTAAATAGCAACGTATATTTTATTGCACATTCTAGTAGAGAAAAAAATTAGCTTTTCAACGGTGAAAAATTTAACATAGGTTACATAAGAAAATTTTCGAGAAAAATTGATTTGAATATCGGCAAAAAAACAGTATGGAAACATTCAAGAATTATTTCCGAAGAAAACGCTCGAAGACGTCGACTTTTGTGATTCGATGCGGTCCTTTTGACTAGACAGTCAATTGTTTCAGCTTTTTATTCCCTTGTTTTTTCACAGATTCTCATTCAGCGTATCCATTTTAAGTTTATGACGTCAAAACTTTGTCATAATTCGTAAAAACTTATTTTTATTCGTAAAAAATGTAACTTAACGTGACTTAAAAAATTGTAACTAATTGCAGTTAATGAATGACAATAAAGGAAAACCAAATGTTTAAAACAAGTCCGGTAAAACACAAAAATATGTTAACAGCGAATGGAATTGAACCCTATTGATCTGCACTTCTATTGGTTAGGCCACGTAATTGGGATAAAATTCAATCTAGAGGTGAATGTTTGGACAGGATTGATGGAAAATAAAACATTAGGACTATTTTTCTTTCACGAAAATATAATAGCTGACCGATATTTGGATTTTTTTACGTTTTGACCTCATTCCGTCACTAGCCGTCTTATACCCTAACCCACACGATCCCGATATGCCAAACAACATTTAGTTGCAGCACGATGGAGCACCACCGCACTATGCTCAACCTGTACGGGAATACTTGGATGGAGTTTTTCCGCAGAAGTGGATTGGAAGACGTGGATTTATCGAGTCGCCTGCCAGGTCACCGGACTTAACCCCACTGGAGTCATTTAAAATCAAAAATTTATGAAAGCAAGCCAGAAAACTTGGACGACTTAAATTGAGACTAAAAACGAAATAGCGGTTGGACAGGATATAATCAGAAGAGTACAAGACGAAACCATTGCTCGACTTGGTTATTGCCAAGTCGCTAACGCTAAAATTTCCGGTGCGTATGAAATAATTCTCATCTGTTTTTATTTGTCTGTTTCTCTAATTGAGATAATTTAGTTTATCGTTGTAAGTAGTTTGTAATTGTTTTTGTTTAATGTGTGATACTTAATTTAAGATAAAATATTAATTCTTGCTGTTGGTTTTGAAAGATAAAGAAATGTTGAAGGTTAAAATGATTACCTAGTTACATTTTCTACGAATAAAAATAAATTTTTTCGAATACGCCTGGGTTTTAACGACAAAAGTTTGACTTTGCCAGCTTAAAAGGGATATGTTGATTCAGAATCTGTGAAAAAACAAGGGAGTTGCTAATTAAAAATGTTTCGCGTGACGTCACATTCGTGTATAAAAAGCTGAAACAATTGACTGTCTAAGTAAATTCTTGAATATTTCCATACTGTTTTTTTCCCATATTCAAATCGATTTTTCTCAAGTAACCTATGTTAAGTTTTACACCGTTGAAAAGTTAATTTTTTTATCTACTAGAATGTGCAATAAAATATAATATGTTGTTAGTTAAAAAACTTATGATGATGTCACTGGAGACGAAGTGGTGTGGGGTATAAAGTGTATAATACCAGAAAAAATACCGCGTTTAAAAACAAAAATCGATGTTTTGCACGAAAATGAATCCTGAATTTTTTATTGAATTGTTGCCATACTTTTTGCTCACACTGTATACGACGTTATTGTTTATGTGTTTATAGTGGAGTTGATTTAATTTAATTTACACGTATAAGGTTAATTTATACAGAATGCATGGTCAAATGTTAATTAGTTGACCAATCGCCTCTATTAACTGTAATATATAAGAGAAATTGATTATTCTTGTATTTCACTTAATTTAGTGTTCCTTTGTAGATTCCTTGTTCACAGAGTTATTAAGTGGTTTCGTATTGTACAGTTTTTAAATAAAAATGTGCCTAACCCAAATTGTATTTTATATTTAACGTTAAGTTACCATAAAATTGAAGTTATAACAGATCCAGACGGTCTTACAACACCGCACAAGTAAATATCAACAAGTGCCAACTATTTGAAATACATTAAACGGTAAGTCAAACCGAGTAATATTTTTCGGCGCCACACTGTTTTGAATCGGGTAAAATTACGCTAACAAAATATGGTGCACTGCTACAAAACAGGGAAGAATACGTGAAGTTACCTTTTGCAGCAATCAGCGGGTCGAACACTTCGTTTATTATCCCCTTAGGTCGAATCTAAAAAGTAATGTTCTAAAGCCTAAAACATCAAGGTACTTTATGATTTTACCAGAAATAAACGTGTAAACTCACAAACCAATCCTGATACTATAAAATTTGAAATTCTAAATTTTACTTAACATCTTCAAAAAAAAATTCCACTGTCCTTATCTTACTTGATATCAAACAGTCAAACTGAAATGAGATCATCAACAAATCTGAATGATGCATTTCCACATTCCCGATTTGAAAACGACATCTTGAGATCACTGCCAATGAATAGATCCAAACCCATTAAAAAAAACTGTATCCAAACAAAACATAACATCTGTGCGTGATACGTTATCTCAACATAAGGTGGGCTATAAAGATTAACTGTAACTCTATGTTGTAGGGTAAACTAGGTAGTTATTGGATGCTCGGGAGTTATTGGACTCCTCACTTATATTTACAAAAAACAAGAATTCTGCGTTTAGTAAATTAATGAGTTTTCCTTAGATGTCGCCGTTTTATTATTTGCGGCTATATTCACTCAAATGACATTTAGTTGACGCTTTTGTTTTGGTGCCAAATATAAGTTCGTCTTGACGTGCACCAAACAGGCGGGTTTCTTAGGAGTTAATTTAGAAAAGTTGTGTGAATTTTAGCGTAACAAATAGTGATAAAAGTTTAGTAAAGTGATCCACCAAAAAATATCAGGTAAGAGTATGTTGTAACTTAATATTATGTGGGAACCATTTTTTTTTTCACTATTTCATGCAATTCAATTTAAATAGTAATATTCGCAGCGGAACCAGTTATTGGACGCCTGTCCAATAACTGGTTGCGAAATGTCCTATAATTAAAATAAAAGGGTTCCTTTATGTGTCTAGTTTCCGAAAATGCCAAAGAAGAATGCCTATAATGCGGAATCGATGGAAACCTCAATTAATGAGGTAAAGAACAATAACATGTCATACAGAAATGCGGCACACAAATACGGAGTACCCAAGTCAACGCTGGAATTCAAAGTAAAAAATCCAGATCACAAAGACACATGCGGCCCATCTCCAATCCTTTCATTAAGAGTCTGAGCTTGCAAGATAAAATTAGTTTGACTACCTTGCCACCTACGTTTAACAATTAACTATTTTTTATTTGGTAGATGGATAGAAGGGCTAGCGTCAAAAGGATTTTCCAGGAAAAAGGACGACATTTTAAACAGCGCCCAGAAATTTTTGACAGATAATCCACGCCCTAATCCATTTAAGAAGAACAGACCTGGTGACAGTTGGTTAAAGGTAATACATTTGAAGGTTATGTGGAAAATATGGATTATTAAAATTATGTTCTATATTTTAGGCATTCTTGAGAAGACACCCAACAGTCGTGGAGAGAACAAGTGAATCAGTAAGTGCTCCTAGCGCTTGTGTCTCCGAATCTGATATACGGAAATGGTTTAAAGATATAAACGATTATCTAGTTTCAAAAAATATAAACATTGATGATGACCCTTCGAGAATATACAATGGGGATGAAACTGGATTTAAAATTTGCCCAGAAACAGGTACAGTTTTTGCCAGAAAAGGGGCGAAGGATGTTTATTCTGTAGAAAAGGGATCACCTAAGGAGAACATTACTGTAATGTTCTCATTTTCTCCTTCCGGATTAATTTGTCCGCCAATGATAATTTATCCCTATAAGAGAATTCCGGAAAAAATAAGTGCGACTGTTAATCCTGATTGGGGAATCGGACGATCTGATAATGGGTGGATGACTTCGGAGACATTTTTTGATTACGTTAAAAATATATTCTATCCATTCTTGGTTCAAAATAATGTACAGTTTCCTGTTATATTATTTTTGGACGGCCACAAATCTCATTTAACGTATGACTTGAGCCTACTTTGCAACGAGCTAAACATCGAAGTCATCGCCTTATACCCAAATGCCACACGAATTCTCCAACCATGCGATGTGGCGGTATTTAGGCCGATCAAACTGGGATGGAAAAAGGCTGAGGGAATTTTATGAGGAAAATCCAGGACAAGTGTTAAACAAAATTACATTCGCTCCACTTTTGGAAAAAGTAGTCAAAAATAATGTTCAAAAAGTGACCCTAATTCATGGATTCCGTGCGTGTGGTTTATTCCCCTTCAATCCAGATATTGTTGACTACACAAAGTGTTTGGGAAAGGAAAATACACCTACTGAGGTAATAACATGGGAACCTTGTCATTCATAAATATCACCTAGATAATAATCATTTTTGTTTTTAGGTACAAGTTCCCTGCCATATGGATCAAACTACATTTGTCAGTTTGGCTGGGGAAGATTTAATAAAAAGATTTAAATCATTCGATTAGGGAGGGTATTAATGAAGAGTTTATGACGTTGTACAAAATGTGGAATTATTTTAAAAAACCAGTTTATTTGCTAAATGAGAAAAAAGATGACGTGGGCATGTCAGAAGTGGCAGTACCATCTGAGCATCAATCTCAGAATGAATTAAAAGTTAAGGTCATACAGAATATTGTCCTAAAACAAGCGAATACAAATGCTAGCTATAGTTTGCCATCTACTAGTAAAAGCATTGGTGTCTATTTGGAAGAACCAGAAAAACCAGCAAGAAAGAATAAACGTGATATCGAAAGGTTTCATTTGCTGTAACGTCAAGGAATTATCAAGAGAGTTTTGATAGGAAACGTGCCTTAAAGTTGGAAGAAGAAAATAAAAAATTGGAGAGGAAACGAAAGAAAGAAGAGAATGCAGCAGCAAAAGCTTTGAAAAAAACTGCACGAACTTCTGACAATAACAATTCATACATTGTATGCAAAGTTCGTACCATAAAAAACAACTACCTAACATGTGATACCTGCAAAAAAAGGATTCACCGTCGATGTGTTCCAAAAACGTATGAAGCGTATGTTCCCGATGAGGATGAGGATGACTTGTTTATGTGTCATATATGTTACACTGAGGAAAGTGATGAAGATGTTAATTCAGAAATAGAAAGTGAAGAAGATAGTGAAATAGATGATCGAAGGGAAATCGACAGAGAAATAGGTAAAGAATCGAAAGACAATGTCAAAACAGTAAAAAAAATAATAAATAATTCCTAAAAACCAAAATGCTGAAAAGAGAATAGAAACACAATGCGAAAACAAAAATGAAGCGGTACCTAGAAGGCAATTCCATAAATCTTAAAGAACACTTTGACAAAATGTTGGAACAGAAACCAGAAGATCTGATGGAAATGGAGGTCGAGTTATTTAGCATGTACCAAAATGAGATAAAAATGTGTAATTTTAGGTAAATAAAAAAAGTGTTTGAAAATGGATTTGAATTTGTTATTACCTAGGCAGGTATAGGCTATCTAGTTTACCCTAGCTGTAATAATAAAAATGTTCATGTGTGTCTTTTTGGTTTGATAGAGTTGAATTATTATTTTTTTCAAACCACGTTTTACGCTATTCAAGCTGGCATAACTGTACTTAAATAGTGACGAATAAAATATTATATCCTGTCCTTTAAAAGCTCAGATTTCGAAGCAGCTTTTATAGCATTTGCTACTAATCTATCAACTTTTTTAGAGAATTGTGTGTGTATAAACTTTTTCCTTTTTTTTTTAAGAAAATGGTAACTTCACAGTTCTAATCAATTTAATTAGTGGTTGTGAAGATTCCGGCTGATCATAAGCTATCCATCCTTACTTGAAATTTAATATATAATACAATAGTAGTGCTAAAGTTCTCCCAGAATTTCTAAATTTTTGGGTGAATGTAGTTTTTTTGGAAAAAATTAAAATAATTTTTCTTTAAGTGGGTGTGTGAAATGGATTTTTTTTAAAATTGTGTATTTGAGTCACATTTATGTTCTATCACCCAAAAAAAATTTTAACACTAGGTCTAGCCCACTAGATATGTATATTGTGATGGCGAAATTGAATAAATAATCGAATATGGGGCTATATTAGTTGGATAATAAATTTAAATGTTGAGATGTTAATTATATAATTAATGGATTAACTGTGCATCGGACTAGCTCAATCTCAATTTGGGGATAGGGATCAATGTATTTAGTTTGGAAAATTAAATTTATATTTAATCTGAATGTGTGTATAAGATTTACACTTTATAAAATTATTACAAATGTATAAGAATTATTCTGAATATAATTTACTTCCAACGCATGCGTTGTAATGTAATTGAGTGAAATTAATAGTGTCAAAATTATCAAATAATAATTTGAAAATTTACTGTTTATGTCCACAATGAAAATAATTTGAAATTTTGTTTGCTTTACAGGTATTTCTACAAGTAATTGTTTGAAATTCTATACCAATACATATACCTAATAAATAAAAATTTGCAGGAAATTTACCAAATAAATGTCCACAATAAATAGGGTTATATATAAAAAATTGTGACTCACATATACTGTCCTCAATGCAAATTGATGTCTTCGAGTTGTTCCAAATTGATGCAGGCACTTTCCACTCGATTCTAGCTGTTACCATACGCCCATATGCAGCTAACCAGTACTCGGATTGTCGATGACACCAACTTCCAAAAGCTAATGATGTTTTCTTTCCAAATCGGCAACACTTCAGTCACTTATTTTAATTTGGTAAAATTTTTTATTTAAATAAATTAAAACTTAATGATTGGTATCGTTTAAAAAGAAATGTTTAAATGTTGTCCAAAATTTTATTATATCACTTTATTTTTTAGATGCCGGATCAAATTTATTTTATTTAGAAGAAATTGTACCCAGAAATAAAACACAAATAACCAAATAAATGTGATTTTAATTTGGTAGAACAGAATTAAATCAAATATGATAACGCGAAAACTCTTAATAAAATCGTAACACAAATTAACTCGTACAATATTTTCCGAAAACTAGCAGGTATCGGAGACCGAACTATTTTATTTTAATCGCCGGTATAAAAACAATTGCTCTCGAATTATTTTCTGCGTTAAATATAACTTTCTTTACGATGATTAAATTAGGTTATGAAAACTTACTTTTTTCACAAATGCACAACACTGGTTTAACCTTATTTTAAATTTTAACAAATTCTAGAGAGAGCAGGACTTCCAGGGCAATTCCTTTTATACCTTTTTGGTTGTTACTAAAAATTCAATTTTTTTTCAGCCATATTACCTAAGTAACTAAGGCTCTGATTGGTTGACACATATTACAATTTGGACTAAAATGGAAATTTGGCCATAACTTTCTTATACATTAACGAATTTAAAAACTAACAACAGAAATGAAAACTACATAAAATTTCGAACAAAAAAACACCTAACAAGCTATGGTTCCTAAAAATAATATACGAAATCACTTAATCTAAATTGAATATGCTTTTAACTACCTAAACTTACAAGCTACACTTAATCTAATTACATAAACGGAATTCTGAGAAAATTTTACATAAGAAAACATACTTTTAGTGTTAGAAATCTCGAATTTGAAGAAATTTTAAGTTTATGTAAAAATATTCTAAATTCACCTCAAATTTCACACAATTTTGCGGTGAAATGCAATGTATCCTTATAAAAACTGTGAGATACTGAGAAAGAACTCCTATTAATTGCTTTAAGAGCATAATTAAAGCTTAATAATATGAAAAAACTATAAAATTATGCAAAAAACCTAGAAATTATAACCTAACCAAACTTAAATCTAAAATTGGAAATAACTCATATTTAAAAATGTTTTCAACACTCAAAATGTTATGTTAGAGGTTTGTAATACTTGTCTTTAATATTTTCACTATTCATTTCTAATGCATTGAGTCATATATTGTTGCATTAAAAAAGTCCCTTCGTCTAACACACTTATTGAAATTTTCATTATAAAAATGTATATCACTATGAATGTCTTTATGCTAAATTGTTCTATGCATTGTTCTTGCTGTTAAACTTATATCACAATGTTAGTCACAGTTGCTTCCAGAGATATATGAGAAAAATGTCTAAAATGTCCATATTATAACCCTTTTATGAAATTTTCACATTTCCTGCATTCTAAAACTATTTATACAATATCCCTAACATAATCCTAACTATATAATTTATGTTTAAACACCTGTAAAGTGTTCACTTGCCAAAATACCCTAGAAAAATTGACTTTTATTGAAATAAATGAAATGCTAAATTGACTTTACGAAAATAGGTGTATTTAACATTCTTGACATTTTTGTTGGTAGCACAATGCTTTTTATGATGAAACCAAACTATGTAAATAATATTCAGACTATTTTATACAAAACAAATCTACTTTAAACACATCGTGAACCAGATTTCTATAAAACAGTGTCTCGCACATGTATCGAGCTTGAAATCACCCCTTTTTATTACTAAATTGTCATTTAAACTGTCCGATCCTTCTTTTACTTCTTTCTGAACATCTCAATATATATATATATATATATATATATATATATATATATATATATATATATATATATAAGTGCTAGTTTGCCACGTGTCTAACCTTCCACGTCACATAAAATTGGAAGAAGTTAGTTAACTCAACTAGTGACTCAATCAGACGGTCCCGACCGCAGAGCACTTAGATAGCGTGGGTGTTTTGAAGCGTTAATAAAATTAAAGTTCGAGGAATATGTCAAAATCTCCCAGAATTTCTAAATGGTACTGTACTGAGGTACAGTTTTCTTGAAAAAAATCAAAATAATTTTTCTTTAAGTGGGTGTGTGAAATGGAATTTTTTAATTGTATGTTTGAGTCACATTTATGTTGTTCTATCACTCAAAAAAATTTTTAACGCTTGGTCTAGACCACTCTGTATATCCATACACACACAGACATATATATATATATATATATATATATATATATATATATATATATATATATATACATATACAGGGTGCGTCCACAAACTCTTTTCACAAAAGAAAACTGCAGATTCTAGAGTTGATTTTATGTCGATTTAACGTAAATTACTTTAATACAAAAATACTTCCTAAGAGAGCTGGAGCTCTTGGAAGATGGCGCTCTAACATCGATTTAATTCAAATATCTTCAAAATGGTTTCTCTTTATATGATAGCGTCTAGTGGAATATGCCCAATCGTATGGCGTGAATATGATTTTTTAGTTGTACTCATAAGCGGCTCGTTTGGGCGGGGCATTGGACATTGTTATTCATTTACAATTATGAAAGATAGCTATGGAAAATAAACAAAATAAAAATTGCGTGAACGTCAAAATAACTAGTATTACAGATACTAATTGAGGTTAAAGTGTCAAATAAGTTTTAAGTGAAAGATTTTTTATTGTTTAGCATTACCGTAAATACAAACAGTTGAATATTGTTAGAACGGTTTCATTTAGTGACGAAGAATATGCCGATATGCATTTAGTGTACGGCGAAATGCAATGCAGCACTCGGGCACACGTAGATATGCAGATAAATTTCCTGGTATATATATCTATATATATATATATATATATATATATATATATATATATATATATATATATATATATATATATATATATATATATATAAAGGCAATGTGACAGTGTTAATGAATAATAAGGATTACGTTAACAGAGGAGAACTATTACTAAAAGATATTAAAACATATATACTAATTCCTCGAGACCCTACTTTAACTATCCAAAACAAATATAACAAAATAATTTCCAACTTAAAAAATTCACAAGTGATTTCCGATGCACAATATAAACTAATGTGCACCTACAATGGAATTTCTCCGAAATTCTATGGATTACCAAAAATTCATAAAGAAAATTGTCCACTACGTCCAATAGTAGCTTCAATTGGCTCACCAACATACAAACTTTCGAAGTGGTTATCACAAGTACTTTTTAATGCTTTGGGTAATAACACAAACTATAATATTAAAGACTCTTTTACTTTTTCCTAAACTTACAATAATTTCAAAATTCCAATTAACTATTCATTATTTTCTTTAGATGTTGTCTCTTTGTTTACTAACATTCCATTAAGTTTAGTTTTAGAAATCATTAATAAAAAATGGACGTTCATTCATAATCACGTTAATATTCCAAACCACACTTTTATTAGTATAATTGAATTTATTTTTGATAACACCTATTTTACCTTTAGGGATAAATTTTACAAACAAATTTTTGGTACACCTATGGGATCTCCATTAAGTCCGATACTAGCTCAAATTGTATTAGATGATATTATCGATGTTAGTCTACCAAAACTTACTTGTAAAGTTACTTTAATAAAAAAATACGTAGATGATTTAATTTTAATAGGCCCTATAGAGCAAATAGACAACATTTTAAATGTTTTTAACAATTACAACCCTAATATAGAATTTACTGTAGAGCATGAAATCAATAATAGTGTTCCATTCTTGGATATGCATTTAATTAACAAAAATAATAATTTAATTATTGATTGGTACATCAAACCCACCAGTTCGGGTAGATACATAAATTATTATTCTAACCACCCTTTCTTCATGAAAAGAAATATCATTTTAGGTTTAAAAAATAGAATAATTAATATTGTACATCCGTCATTAATACAAAAAAATCTTAAAAAACTGAGTGATGTTCTTGTTAATAATGATTATCCAAGAAACTTAATTAATAATTTACTTTTTCGTAATGTTGTAAATAATACTAAAAACGAGATAGCGCACCAAATTGATCCTAACTTAATTTTATATAAAAAATTTCCCTTTGTACCACAAATTAGTAATAAAATAATCAAAATTTTCGCTAAATCCAAAAACATAAAAATAGTTTTTTATAACATAAACACGATTAACAATTTATTTTCAAAAATTAAAGATAAAACACCCACAGAACTAGAGTCCAACGTAATTTATTCCACACCATGCAATGTCTGCAATTTGTGTTACATAGGGCACACAACTAACTGCCTAAAAAGTAGAATAGCTTTACACAAAAGTGACTGTAAATTACAAAAAAAGAGATGTAACGAGGTAAAAATAATTGACAAAGCAGAAAACTATAGTGAGAGACTCTTCCTTGAAATGTTTCACATTAATAATAATGAAACAATGAATTTTAAATCTGACACTAATCATTTAAACACCAGTTATGCTGGTCTATTTTTAATTTACAAAAACTTAAAATCCCAATAATTCATTGTAAATAAATATAAACAGCATTTCATATAGTAGCACGCTTCAATACTTATTACTTGATTTAGAATTGTTATTTATTAATATAGTTTAGTTAGCTCAGATTACATTCTAATTGACACATTGTTTTTTTGCACCTCAAAATTATATTGTACATCATTCAACAAAATTTACTTTTAAGATGTAAGTGTATTAATTAAGTATTGTTCATAATTTAAAAAAATTGTTAGTTTTAGTCCTGATGAAGCCTGTAATCACAGGCGAAAATTTGACAAAAAAATCAATAAAAAAATTTATCTAAGCCGATACCCAATAAACTTATTATAATCTAAAAATACGGCCAGTAATTTGCTTTTATAATTTATATATATATATATATATATATATATATATATATATATATATATATATATATATATATATATATTCTCTCAGACTCAGTCAGACGGTCCTGAGGCCGCAGAGCATTTGGATAGCGTGGGTGTTTTGAAGCGTTGATAAAGAGTAAATAGATGGTTAGGTTAGTTAGAACGCAAGAACAAAAATTGTAGTCAGAAAGATAGGGAGAACTAAGTATGAATTTATGTTAACAACTCCATATGAGATAGTAAAGCCCCGTAAGTAAACATAAATTTCAAGATCAATACTGACGAGAGCATATTTTACTTGTAATATCAACTTTATAAAATTTATTTAGTAATAAAAGAACGTAATATACCTCTCTGGTTCGTTTAAATATCTTACAGAACTTAAACCTGAAAAGGAAAGTTTACATCTACATACAACCCGCAATATTCGGCTTCATAAAAGTCACACTCCAACTTGCCTTTCGTTTCACAATAGCAAAGCGCAGCCCTCCTTAATAATCAGAACTTCAATTATCTACATAATCGGAGAAGCTTGTTCAGTTCACCATATTAACCCTAGCATACATGTAAGTATGAGTAACTAATCAATTAAAATTAGATCTCAATAATCTGAACACTCTTATTCACAATGACAGAAAATTTTTACTTAAAACTAACAAACATAATTTAAAATAACACGGTTTCCCGCGCTAACGTTTGCCCCACTACATACATTATAATACGTAAGATACACGCGGTATAATAACACAATGCTATGAGTTTCTACTACTGCGCACGGTAGCGTTAATAGTAGCCAAATAGTACCAAAGGTGGATGCTAAATGCTAAAACAACACTGGGTGTTTTATGTAAAATTTCAGTAATAATGAATCTAAATTTGGTGATAATATGTGCACAAAATACTAGCTGACGGTTTGATCAAATATAACAGTTCTATATTAGTGAAATCTTTATGAAAGTTAAATGGATTCAGATGTCAATGTGACAAAGAAAATTGCAATAAAAGTAAACAGTTCATTAAAAATCCTTCGTAATCTGGTTAATTTAAATTCACTTTTTCTTTTGTAGAGGCTGTAGTGATCTCTACTGAACGCAGCGTATAATGTATAACAGGTTACGAACTAAACTCTGTAATACAATGTTTATTAGTACATGCGATGATGGGATAGTCTGACCTGGTGTTAACGATTACTTGAGCCTGGGTTAATACAGCTATGAAAGTTCCGAATCGTATGTGGCCCACAGACAGTTAGATTCCATATAGTAAACTCCAGTGACAAATGTAACCTCAAGGGTAAAGAGACGCAAGTACTTGAAGCACAGCTACCAGCCATTTACGAGTGGTCCCAGTAAAGAGAACATGGTAGCAAAACCAAAAGCGAGATGAAACGAATATTCCACGAATACGTAAATAAAACGAAAGAGGAGGCGGAAGAAGCTAGAAATAAGGTAAGGTAAGAGGTATAATAGCAGTTTGATTCGTGTAACGTAGTTTTAACTCTGTAGGATATTCAACGAATATGTAAAGAATCTTGCACGAGTACGCAATGACAACGAAAAAGAGAAAGAGCTAGAAATAAGGTAATTTATACAATAGCAAGTTATCCATAAAACGTTGCTGTACCTCTGTAGATCGAAGACGAGCTCTAGGTAATGGTTCAACACAATCTGGTTAAATTATAATTCTTTTAACCGTCTTGGATTATCATATTTTAATCCTGAAAGAGAGGTCCTACTTACTACTACAATGAAGAAGCCGAGCAAACTTACCAGTTTGGTTTTGTGTCGCATTAATAGCGATTATATTACTTTACAAAGTAAAGAAATATTTTCTGGAAAAAATTCTCATATAAAGGTGGTGTTACATACCGAATAAACAGCAACAAGAGAAATTTTCTTAAAATGTATTCACGTCGCACAAAATTGCCGTTTTTGTGGAACCACAACTTAGAAAAAGGTCTTCAACAAAATTTTCTTATGAAAAATCAATGTTGCCAATACAAACGTTATACATATTTTTAAATAAATGCCTTTTTAGTAAGATATAATTATTTAATGGTATCACCATCTAGTGGTGATTCAGCAAAGTAACAGATATCTGTAACTATATGATGTTAAAACTAACTAGAACCCACGAACATCGCCTAAATGGTACTAGTAGGTTTACTTACAACTTTTACAAAGAAAAGGTAAATAGATACAAAGAATGTAGACAAATTATTTTAGCGAAATGAGTAACGAGTAATCATTAAATAACAATCCTAAATGTTCAATCCACAGATAAATTTTTGTTTTGTTTTTAGAACAAAGAAAATTATAAAGATTCGATATCGATTTTTTAACGTTAAACGTTTCACCGTATTATTTAGATAAATCATAACATATTTTTTATTGTCTGATGAGCTATCTTTGAAAAAAGATACAAATCTAAAAGGAAGTTCAATTCTACATAAAAAGACACTCTTGTTTAGATCACCCAACTTTATCGGTTTCTGAGTTATTTGCATCTAAAAGTTTCGATGTATGTACTTTGTGGTGATTTTTTTATTCTCAAAAGGTGAATATAACAATGACAATCGGTGATAATAAAAATAATAACAAACCTAAATCAAATGCTGGAAGTATCCAACATCTACCTCAATTCCTTTTGTTATACATTTGAAAAATCTGGAACACTGGAACTGTGGCAGGATCTGCAACAAACAATATACACCCACGGACCACACAAAATTAAAAAAACACCGAATGCGTTTCGACTAGGGCGGACTAAAGAAAATTTCTAACATATATACCATCAGCAAGTAACGCTTCGTTGCTAATCTGGTGAAAGTGAAAGTTATTGCTAAAAGATATATACATCAGAAGAAATTGTCAAAATTATGTAGATCCAACAAACAAGACAAGCAGAATGGTAATGCCACAAACGAAAATATCGTTATTAACAAATTTTCTGAGACTTTTAACAAAGAAGAAATAGATTTGTTAAATAAAGATTTGAAATATTATCTTAATTTTAACAAACCTCCGTTGAATAAAATCATAGTAGGCATAGAAAGTTCAATTAAATCGTTGGATGAAAATTGCAAAAAGTACGTTAGACAAGCCAGTAAAATTCAAATTTCGGAAAATGTCCAACAGGAGTCAAAATTGTATTTAAATCATTCAGAACTTCGAACTGTTAAAGATCTCAAAAGTAAACATTGTTTTTACCTCGAAGCAGGTAAAGGCAATCAAGTCATTTTAAACAAAGAGGATTATATCTTTAAATTCAGGTTATTATTCAGCCATTACCAAAGATCCTCTTCCTAAAATGATTTCTTCAACTAGGAAGGTTTTATTAGCATGTAAAAGAGTTGTGGATGACTCTCTTAGGTTTCGACTAACGGTATCCAATCCAGTGCTACCTAGAATGTATTGCTTGCCTAAGATTCATAAACCAGGTAATGATATGCGACCCATTGTTCCTGGTATGAATTCACCTACTTATCTGCTGTCCAAATGGTTATCTAGTCAATTTCATAACTTCTCCTACCAACAGCCCAACTTCAGTGTGGAAAATTAAAAACATTGATCTCACAGAAAATGAAATTTTAATCTCATTCGACGTTTGTTCGCTGTTTCCGAGCGTTCCAATAGATCAAATCTTAGTTTATTTAGAAGATGTTTTAAAACAAAACCATTTGGACGATAGAAAAGTTGAAGATTTTCTTAAATTAACAGATTGGTGTATGAAACAAACCTTTTTCAAAATTATCCATCAATTTTTCCAGCAATAACATGGTGCGACAATGGGCAATAGCTTATCTCCGTTTATAGCCAATCTATTCATGGGTAAATTTGAGACAGACTTAAAACGCGATTTGCCTTATTTTCCTAGAATTTGGATTAGATATATGGATGATGTATGTGGCATCCTTGATACTAAAATTTGTAGTGTTGAGAACTTTGTAGAAACTTTAAATTCTAAATTTCCTATAATCAAATTTACCTATGATATAGAAGCAAATGACAGTCTTCCGTTCCTTGATACTCTGGTAACAAGAAATGGTAGTAAACTAGATATAGATATTTATCGTAAGGAAACTAGCACTAAAAGATACATAACCAATGTCTCAAATCACTGTAGACAGCATAAACTCGCGGCTTTTAACTTTTTGGTTCATAGACTGCTTAACTTTCCTCTTTCAGTTCAAACTTATAAAAACGAATTGCGCATTATTAAAGGAATTGCTGAATACAATGGGTTTTAGATGAAGTGGTTATGAATTGCAAACAAACACATAGGATGAGGATTAAGAACGTAACTAGATTAGGTAACGCTAGAAAACAAATAGAAGCAAAGTATGTAAAGTTACCAAACTATCCTGCTTATACAAAAGGTCTACGTAAAATCTTTTTCAAAATTAATTTGAAAACAGTCACTACTTCAGATAATAGTTTGGTAACCCCTTTACGCAATCCGAAAGATAAAGTGGATAAGCAGGATAGGGCGGAAATTTAAAAGATTAATTGTAAAAATTGTGAACAAATATATGTGGGGCAAACTAAACAACCTATCAAAATTCGCTCATTTAGCTCATGTAAAATGCAAACGTTGGGACAAGTCTGCCGTAGCCGTACATATGTTTGATAAGAATCATGTAGTGAACGAGGTATCATTAATCAAAAATGTTAGTAGTAAGCACGAGCTTGATTGTTATGAAAGTTTAGAGATCTTCAAAAACAAACAAATTCTAATGAATAATGATGATCAAGGACCTTTAGGCTACTCATAACTCATTAAACTTTCATAACTTTCACTTTCACCAGATTAGCAACGAAGCGTTACTCGCTGATGGTATATATGTTAAAAATTTTCTTTATTCCGCCTTAGTCGACCGCTGATGATGATAGCGTAGCTATCGAAACGCGTTCGGTGTTTTTTAATTTTGTGTGGCACGTGGGTGTATTTTGTTTGTTACTATACATTCCCTTAAATGTCTCTAAATATTAAACAAAATGTCCCTATTATTTTTAAATGCATACGCGGCTATTTTTATTTTCTGCAGCAAATCCTCAACAAAAATAACTTCTTCACGATACACCACATACTTCAAGTTTCACCATACTGAGAAGTCCAGGGGGCTTAAGTTAGGACTTCTCGGTAAATTCACTCTCACGGGCAATCCACTGATTAGAAATATGTTGATTTAAATAATAGAGTACTGGCCAGGCAAAATGTCGTGCATAAACCACACACTCTCTCTTAAAGCGAGTGGTACATCATCTAGAAGCTCGTGGTACATCATCTAGAAGCTCGTTTAAATTATGTTGAAGAAAGTTTAGATTTGGGTGGTAATTCAAAATGTCCTATGAAAAAAAACAGAAATTAAACCATACCAAACATTCACCTTAAACTCACGGTGAAAATGTCTTTTCTTTACAGCCCGTGGATTTTCGGAATACCACAAATGATTATTCTCCCTATTGAAAGCTCCCCGGCTAGTGGATTTCTCCTCATCGGTAAATAGAGTCCGTCTTATTGACGAAATCTGGGTTTTCCGTTTGCACATTTTGTTCAAACTGAGCAAATTGTAGGCGAGCTGATAAATCTTGAGGCAATAATTGCTAAACCGGAGTATAATGATATGGATGGAGCATTTCGTTTTTCAAATTCTACAAATGGACGATTGGCTTACCTCCGTTGCCGCATTTAACCAACTAGTACTAGTACCAAAATTTTCCGAAACAAATTAAAATTTCCTCTTCTTCAGCGACTGATTGATTTTGGAGTACCATGATTATTTTTTAGTTGAAAACGTGAGTAGGTAAGTTTGGAGACTTCTCGAACACACCACATTTCCAAGGTCCCACATTTCCAAGGTTACCACTATATCAAGGCTACCACCTGACCAAGAAGGGATTAAAGAAATCAAATTACTGCGAAGATTCTAGTTCTGATTATAATGGCGAAGAAGAAAATTGCATTTTTTGCACAGGAACCTATACCAAGGCAAGGGAAAACTTAGAGGGGGGAAGAAATGATACTAATAGGAGGAGATTTTAATGCGAGAATAGAAGAAGATGGGGAAGAACAAGAAAATAGAGGGATGGGAAAAGGACAGACAAAGGATAAAGTGTTAAATATGGAAGGAAAAAACTGTTGGAAGTGCGCAAAGGAATATAATGAATCGGAATAGAGAAGAGATGGAGGGTAGTACACATATATAGGAGCAAGGGAAGAATCAATAATAGACTAAATAATAACAAATGCAGAGGCGGAGGAAAAGGTGAAGACATTTAGGGTAGGGGAGAGGGTCATATCGGACCACCAGCCTTTGGAGTTGATAATGGAACGGAGAGAAAGAGAGGAGATGATAGAAGAGGAGGAATTCATAACCAAGAAGGTATGACTGAAGAGAGTATAAAGAGGTACAAAGAGAAAATGGGAAAAAGAATATGGGAAGGTAAAGGAGTTTAAGGAAGTTTGGAAGAAATAAAAGAGAATAGAGGAAGCAATGGAAGGGGGAGAAAACTGGTTAGAAGAGATGGCGAGACCGAGAATGCAAGGAGGCCAAAAGGAAAGTAAGAAGAACACTAAGACTGTGGAAAAAAGGGAAAGTAGAAAAAGAAGAATGTAAAGATGCAGTAAAGAAATACATGAAAATATGCGAGAGTAAAAAGGAAAAAACAAAAAAAAAGCAGGAAGAGCAGATTAAGGGTATAAAAACGGAAGAAGACGTATGGAAATATTTAAAGAAAGAAAAGAGGAGAAGATAGACACAAACGGGAATACAAATAAACGAATGGGAGAGATATTTCAGGAACGTACTAGATGGGGAGTAGAAACAGGAAGGAGGAGGAAGACAAAGTAAGAAAACATACGAAATACATTAAGAAGGAGAAGGAATAAAAGAAGAGGAATTAATAGATGCAATACAGAAGGTGAAAAAAGTTAAAGCTAAAGGAAGAGATGGTTACAAGGTGAGGAGAAAAGGTAACAAAAAGGATGACGGAAACAATAAACAAAATATGGAGAGGGGAAGGATTCCCGGAGAGGTAGAGAGAAGGACATATATGCCCAGTGCACAAAAAAGGACACAAAAAGCAAGTGACAAACTATAGAGGAATCACAATGCCAAACACGGCCTACAAAATATACGCGACCGTAGTGGAGGAAAGGCTAAAGAAGGAAACCGAAGAAAGAATTTGTTGCCAGATGGACAGTCAGCATTCATGAAAGGAAGAACGACCAATGATGTGTACATTCTGAAACACACGACAAACAAGGAATTAGAAAAGAAAAGGGAGAAAATGGTAGCGGTATTCGTAGACCTAGTTGTGGCTTTCGATAGGGTGAACAAAAGCTGTGAGAATACTTGAGAAAGAAAAAGATAAACGAAAGGCTAATAGAAATGGTGGAAGGAATATATGAAGAAACGAGGAACATGGTGGGGGTGAATGGTGAGCTGAGTAAAGGATTTGTAACAAGGGAGGGACTGAGGCAAGGGTGCCAACTGAGCCCAAGCCTGTTCGCTGTATTCACAGGAGACCTGGACCAGACATTAATGAGGCAACAAGAAGGAGGTCGGGTGGTGGGGAACAGGATAGTGTGGTTGCTGGCATATGCAGATGACATAGTTCTAATAGCAAAGGCAGAAAAAGAAATGAAGGGAATATTAAAAACGATGGACAGATATTTGAAAAGAAAAGGAAAGATCTGGAATTAAATGGGAACGAAACTAAGGTAATGGTAATGAAGAAAGAGGGGGGGGGGAGAAGTGGAAATAAAGGGAAGAGGAGATACAGCAGATAAACGAATTCACATACTTGCGATACACGATAAGGCAAGATGGGGAACATGTAAAAGAACGTTTTAGAAAAGGAAACAAATTAATAGGGCAAGTGTGTAGTGTAGGGGAAAGACAGTTTGGAATAGACTTAATAAAAAAGAAACTGTTATTTGAGAAACTAATAAAAAGTGTGGTGTTGTACGGGGCGGAAGTGTGGGGGTGGGAAGAGTATAAACAGATAGAGGGACTGCAAGGAAAATACTGGAGGTAGGTACTGGGAGCGGAAAGCGATACGCCGGGATACATTATTAGAGAGTAGGTGCAAGAAGAAAAATAATGGTGGAGGCGGGAAATTGTGCAATAAAGTACAAGGAGGAAATAAGTAGAAGAACGAAGTGCAAAATATTACATGAATACTGAAAAGAAATAAAAGACGGAAATATAAAACATAGACAAGGAACCAGAAAATAATATTATGAAAGAAACGGGTATGCGAAAGAAGAAGTGGAGAAACTAAGAAGGGTAGGAGTGAGAGTGAGAGAGGACATAATTGGAAGGGACAGGGATGTACAAAAGCAAGAAAGATGGACGAAAGTGAAAGAAGGAAAATATAATGCAAACTACAGGAACATTAAAGCACAAGGGATACCGGGATATTTGAAGGGCGAATGGTGGAGGGAAAGAAAGAAAATGATAGCGAAATTTAGATGTGGAAACGTAGCGAGGATAACAAATATTGGAGAAGGAATAAAGAGAAAAATGTAGGCTGTGCGGGGAAGAGATAGACGATCAAACATGCTGAAAGAATGCAGGGAGTTAAAGGAAGAGGCGAGGACGGCAGAAGAGATACTAGAGGAAAAAAGAAGGGGAGCGGATTAGATGCAAGAAATATGGAAAAGAAGAGAAAATTTAGAGGATAGGAGACAAGAGGGAAGAAGACAATGTAGGCTAAGTAAGGAAAGGTGATACTGTAAATAGATAAATGTAAACAGCATAAATGTATAACAAATTACTTTGCAATATTTGTAAAAATAAGCAAATAAAGATTACTATTCGACTTCTAAGACCGACGATGGCTGGATCAAGTACCAACATTGTCAAGGTTCGGCCCACGAGGCTTGTGCGGGTGTTGATCCAAAGACAACGAAGTCTTTACTTGTGACAATTGTCAATAAAAAGTAGGCTATTGTTTCGTTTTTAACAGAAGGTGTCGTTTTTTAAGAAAATCACGGTTTTTTCACTTTTTATACTTTATTCATATTAATGTTTTTTTTTTAAAGAAAATTGCGTTTATTTGTATCTCGCTCATTTCAGCTTGCTGCGTCTAAATAAACATGAGCGTTTAAGGTTTTCGCCATTAAGGCGAAGCATCGTGTTCTTTGATCTAAGACGATACCGCGTGATAGGTCACAGAACGTGACTCCTCGCTTCGGTTAAATGAGCGAGAACATTATGCCTTCTGGATACTACAAAAACGTAAGTATCCTGTTTTACCCGACTAATCTTGTAAAACGGGATACTTGTACCTTTTCTGGAAATTGTTTTATTTCTCTGATATAAGTTCATATATTCAGGAGATGATGATAACAATCAAAACCATTACTTCGCTTATGCTAATAGGAAAGTTTCGTTTGGTAAAGTTCGTTGAAAAGTTAGAGAGCTTTAAACGTTAAGTATCCCGTATTACCCAACTCTCCCCTACTAAAAGTTAAATTTGATTAAAGTACCAGCGCCCTCATACAACTTGGGAGGAAGAAGTTTCAGTTTTGATATTAAAGTATCAAATTACGTACACTAGGATACAAATTAACTTAAGTAATTTTTCATTCAAGATACAGTTATTTTTAAATACAGTAATAACATACTTTCCGGTTATTAAACTATAACGTTGTTCAAACTTCAACAACTTTGTAGAAGAATGATCCATTGCGCAATGTAAACCGCACAAAAAGCGACCTAAAAATGTTACTTACATTACAAACATTGCTAAACAAATTAATAAAAGAGACAAAGTTTTAAGATCCCAAACGTTCTATAAGCGAAAACAACCAAAGAAAAACTGCTATTCCACGTAAGTAGAACCGGGACACTTTAACTTTTACTTTTTTTTACGTCACAAGCCCTGCCCACTGGGACACCTTCCCCTCCACTTTTTATATGCCCACATGGGGATAGTATTTTTTACACCTGAAAATAAAAAAGATTTAATCTCTTATTAACTAGGATCCACTTTTATCAAAGGAGATTGCATAATTATTATTACATTTCCTTTAATCCCATCTACAGATTGTGATCTAATTCATTTCTGCATTGGGGGCTGTATTCTAATAAGGGGCCGTATTCTTGTAAGACGGCAATCTGTTCGCGGGCTCCTTAATATGTGTTTATTATTATTAAACAGTTATACAACTTCATTTATATTCATTGGAAAGTAGCAATCAGTCGTCGACATTGCGTTAATTAATGTGTTTACAATTATTTTAAAAATTTGCTGCTGCAACAAAAATTAAGGTCTAAATTAAATATTAGATGAAATAATAATACTCATTTCTACCCTGATTCAATAGCGCTTTTTTTATATGCCCACGTGGGGATCGTATTTTGGTCTATTTTGTAAAGATAATAAACAACTGGATTATTTTTTGATATTAAAGAAGCTAATCAAGATAAAGATAACATATACAACTAATTTTTAAATACGCTGTTAAATTATAATATATATATATATATATATATATATATATATATATATATATGAACCAAAAAAAGTACCATTGCTTCAAGTGTATAAATTGAAGACAAAAAGTCGGATAAAATTTTCCTCTAAAATGTATGGCTACAAAGTGACAGGTCCTCAAGGTTGAAATTTGAAAATCGTTTTTGGCAAATAACTCGAAAACCTTTAGGAATTTCAAAATACTATCCCGAATGAAAATTATTTCTTTGTTAACCAGGATTTTTCTGGTTTAATTGGATTGTCTATGAATGGACTGGAAGTATTAGTTTTCACATTGTTCCCGTATACTTTCTATCCCATTTTTTTTTGTGTGTGATTGTTCAGGTGTTTTGGTGACTTTTTTGGGTCCGTTGTTCAATTTTATGCAAATTTGGCCGTCTTGGTTGAAGTTGATAAAGTGAACAGTTTACGAGTTATTTGCAATTCATCAATCACAGTCAATTAAATACTACCGCAAAATTTAGTAAGTGGTAATAAAAATGAGTAGGCACATCATCGTGCATAAAACACATCCGACCCCTAACATCCAGATGGACATCTTCTAGTAACTCGGGTAAATCATTATCCAAAAAATTAGTGTATGAATTACCATTTAAACGTTGTGGCAAAAAGAATGGGCCAATTAAATTATTGCCAGTAATATAATATATTATAATATGGGTTTCATTGAAAATGCGTAGATTTTGATAATCGTAGTAATGATTGTTATGGAAGTTAAAAGTTTCGTTTCTGGCGAAACCTATCTCATCAGTGAATAAGACAATTGATGGATAATTTCGGTCATTATTGAATTTTTCTAGGAACCAACGTGAAAAGTTCGCTCTTGCTTGAAAATCATTAATGGTCAAAGCTTGTATCTTTCGATGATGGAAAGATCGCAAGAGTTCCGTTTTAATAATTCTACATATCGTGGACTGATTTCAATTATTTTTTCTTGCCAATTGACGAGAGCTTGTTGTGGGATCAAGCTCTGCCATACATTAGGTGTATATCTGCCGTTTCGGAGTTGGAATACCGATCATTATTCGTTATGGATAAATTGTATGAAAACTGATCAAAAATCACAATATGACAACTATGACTTCTAGTCCACTGCCCACTTACTAAATTTAGTACGGTAGTATTTAATTGAGCGTAATTGATGTAGTTGCAAATAACTCGTAAACCGTTCACTTTATCAACTATAACCAAGACGACCAAATTTGCATAAAATTGAATAACGTACCCAAAAAAGTCACCAAAATACCTGAAAAATCACACACAAAGAAAATGGAATAGAAAGTATACGGGAACAATGTGAAAACTAATACTTCCAGTCAATTCATAGACAATCTAATCAAACCGGGAAAATCCTCGTCAACAAAGATATAATTTTCATAGGGGATAGTATTTTGAAATTCAACTTTGAGGGCCTATCACTTTGTAGCCATACAGTTTATGTGTAGAATATACACTTGAAGCAGGAGTACGTTTTTTGGTTCACGTTGTATATATATATATATATATATATATATATATATATATATATATATATATATATATATATATATATATATATACCAAAATTAAGGACAGCAAGATCAGCAAGGAGAAACAACTTGAACTGATACCACGGGAAAAATCTTCGAAATGTCCGAAACTATATGGGCTACCGAAAATTTACAAGAAAGGCGCACCATTGAGACCCATCGTCAGCTCAATTGGGTCACCGCTACAACAACTGGCAAAATATCTGGCTCAACAACTTCCACCACATGCAGAACGAGCGGAATCATACGTCAAAAACTCCACTCACTTCCTCGAGATACTAAAAGACGAGAAAGTGAACCAGGACCACTTACTAGTAAGTTTTGACGTCGTGTCACTATTTACAAACATTCCGATCAACGAGTCACTAGAAATCATCCAGAAAAAGTATCAAATATCGAAAGACATCCTGATATTAACGGAACACTGCCTGAGGAACACTTACTTCATCTACGAAGGACAACGGTACAAACAGGTAGATGGAGCACCAATGGGATCACCACTATCACCTGTGATAGCCAACTTATTCATGCAGAAGTTGGAAACGGAGATTCTAAACACCGCCAGCCTCAAACCGAAACTATGGTTAAGATACATTGATGACACCTTGGTCATATGGCCGCACGGAAGAGAACAGCTCGATAAGTTCTTAGAACACATAAACAGCGCCCACAATAAGATCAAATTCATCATGGAAGTAGAGGAGGGCAAGCAGCTACCATTCCTGGATGTACTGATCTACCAGAAGAAGAATGGGTACCTCGGCCATACAGTATACAGAAAATCGACGCACAGCAATAGATATCTCAACGCCCACTCACACCATCATCCTTCGCAGTTGCAGTCGGTTGTAAAGACACTGGTAACGAGATCAATAAGACTCACGGATTCCACTCACAAGAAAGAGGAGATGGCAACTCTCACAACAGCTCTACTACAGAATGGATTCACAATGAGGAGCATCCGAAACGCGTCAAGACCAAGAAATACGAAACCCACAGAAGAGGAGGAACCATCAACAGCCAAGGTCACACTTTCTTATGTAAAGGGAACGACAGACAAGGTTGCAAAAATCCTCAGCAAACACAACATAAAGACAACGTTCAACACGGACAGAAAAATATCATCAGTGCTCCCAACACCTAAAACCAAAATCGACTTGGAGGATCAAGGAATCTACAGCAACCTCTGCGGGACATGTGACAAGGTGTCCATAGTACAAACAAACAGACGGATCAACGTTCGACGAGAGGAACACAAGAATGGTGTCGAGAAGAATATAGCTATCGTTAGCCCAACACGCCAGTAGAACATCACGCAACATCGCTTTTGAAAACACAAAGATGATAGCCAGCATTACTCATGCGGCAAAAAGGACTATTCGAGAGGCGATCGAAATTGAGAAACGGGAACAGAACCTTAACACACGAGACGATTCCCAAAGACTGCCTAATACATAGAAGATAACACTAGCCGAACATCGTCACACAAGGAAACGATCACCCGAACCAGAACCATCCATACCAACATCATGCACAGCAGCACCATCCAACACCGAGAAAGAGAAAGAAGGGAAAGTGAAAGCAGGGAAAACAGCGAAAGCAGTGAAAGTACACAACACCAAATATAAACAGGAGACAGGACAGCAGGACCTCAGTTCGATTCGAGTAACACGGAGCCAAACAAATCAGTTGGAGAAGGAGAAATCTTGAAAATGGCAAATGAGACTTTGCCGAAACGTCGTTTTTGTACTGGCAGGAGTCAGGAACATCACCAGCAGACGCGAGACAACGCCCGGATAAACAACAGTGTTTCATATATATATATATATATATATATATATATATATATATATATATATATATATATATATATATCAGTTCATTAATTTGTTGTTATACAAAAGTGAATGGTACGATTTCGCAATTGTATAATAAACACTGAACATATTTTACGTACATACATAATTCATCAGAAATACCTCTGGCAAAAAAAAACGGTTTTAGATTTTATAATCATGCTGACCGCTTATTAGAGTACTATTTTTAAATTTTCGGGTTGATTAGACAGCATTTTTATGTATGTACGTTAAATATGTACCGGGTGAGTCATTATGAAAGGACTCCGGCTATATCCCTGAAACCGCTTATGTTACGACTTCAAAAAAAAATTCTTCATTAAATGTGGCCAAGATAAAATGCTGGAAATAATTTTAAAGTTTGTAAATAGACTGCTAGGTGGCGTAACTGCTGCAGTAAATTAAAAAATGTATAATAAGTAACAGAAACTTAAGGAAAAGGTACATTGGAAATATCGTAGTTGTATTTTTGGGGTAATTTTACCCATTTTTTGTATAAGAAGTTTTTCTCTAAATTCACAGGTTTTCCGTAGCCGGTGCTACGAAAGTTGTCAGACGAACACGTAATTATCTTCGGAACCAGTCATCGAATCTTAAAAAGTAATGTTTCGTTGGAAAGGTCTTTTCTTGCGCTATTCGTTGATGTATTAAAAAGTTAAGTTTGATTAACGAACAAAAAGCTAGAGGACGCTTTCCAAATATTGCTGAAATGTTAGCGATTTTCTTCAAAATATTAAATAGAATGGTATGTTTTTTATATTTAAGTCAGAAAAAGCATAAAATTTCGCCTATACCCTGAAAATTTCAAGTCGATATCTTTGTTGGTTTCAATTTTATACCTACTTTAAGTTCAGATCCATGGTCATGATTTTGTAGTGCCACGATCATCCAATAGCACTTCCAGACCAACAATGCATAATGATGATTTAGCCATAGTAACATTCATTTTATCAATGTCAGTGTCAAGGAAAGATTATCCTGAAATTTCCTCACAAAATTACCTCCGGCTTTGCGGTGTATGCGGGTGTATTGTGATACGAGTTTCTTTGACTTATTGCCACATTCTTTTTGCCAACAATGCCCTCTAACCAGGAAGCATATGATATACTTGCAGTATATTTCGAGTGCATGCAGAATTCTACTGTTGCTACACGGTTGTATGCGGCTCGTTTTCCAGGTTATCACAACGATTGAGATCTACAGGAGCAATTCATCCCCCAGAGCACGCAGATCCCGAACGGAAGAAAATGTTATAAACGTTCTAGTATATATCGAAATTAATCCACATAGTATCACAAGAGCAATAGCTCATGACTTGGGACTAACACGAACTACTGTTCAGTGTATTGTGAAAGAACATAAGTAAGTTTTAAATAAAAGTTAGCTATTAAAAGTACTAAAGTTATAGCCATTAAAAAACCGTAACTTCAATTTTAATCTAGATTACATCCATACCATGTAGTCCTTCATCAATCACTGGCTGCAGCTGATACTGAGCAACGTTTAAACTACTGCTATTGGCTGTCGAATATACTCACAGATAATCAACATCTGTTATCGCAAATATTGTGGACTGACAAGGCTACATTCCGCAGTGATAGTGGGGTAAATCGTCATAGCATGCATTATTGGTCCAGAACCAATACTCGTTGAATGCAAGAAATTCAACATCAGGGCTGGTGGAGCGGTGGTAAGGTATTTTAGGAGGTCGAATTATTTGTCCTCACATTTTTGACGCACCACTTAATGGTGAAACGTACCTTAATTTCTTGCGGAACGATTTGCCGTTACTTTTAGAAGATGTGCCGTTGCTTACTAGGCAGCGGATGTTTTTCCAACATGACGGCTGTCCGGCACATTTTTCAGTACGTTTGCGTCAATGTTTGAGGAACACTTTTCCTGATACATGGATAGGAAGAGGGAGATTTTTTTCCATGGCCAGCTAGGTACCTACATTTCCTTATTTATTCTTAACTTTAACAGCTTAATAACCATTACCATTGTTACCTTCTAGGTCCCCCGATCTAACTTGTTTATATTTTTATTTTTGCGGAAGAATAAAGGACCTTGTTTTTACAACTAGGCCAGCTACGCCTGAAAATATGGTCATTAGGATAAGAAATTCCATTCGCACCCCTCCTCAGCGGTTGCAGCTGTGTATTGATAATGATGGCAGATAATTTGAGCATTTAGGTCGCCACTGAGTAATGGCGTACTACTCATCTCTAGTTAATTTTCGATGGTCCACCCGGTGTAATTATTAACCAAAAGTAATAAACTAACCCCAGAAACTCGATGATAATAACTGTCAGTATTATCGAATTTCTGGGGTTAACTCTCGAGGCAGGGTTAACCCGTGTTTATAAAAGCTGGCCTAAGACTAAGATATAAAAAAAATACCATTCTGTTTAATATTTTGAAGAAACTCGCTAACATTTCGCCAATATTTGGAAAGCGTCCTCTAGCTTTTTGTTCGTTAATCAATCTTAACTTTTTAATACATCAACGAATAGCGCAAGAAAAGACCTTTCCGACGAAAGATGAGTAAAATTGTCCCAAAAATACAACTACGATATTTCCAATATACCTTTTCCTTAAGTTTCTGTTACTTATTAGACATTTTTTAATTTACTACAGCAGTTGCGTCACCTAGCGGTCTATTTACAAACTTTAAAATTATTTTCAGCATTTTCTCTTGGCCACATTTACTGAAGAATTTTTTTTGAAGTCATAACATAAGCGGTTTCTGGGATATAGACGGCGTCCTTCCTTAATGACTCACCCGGTACAGTGTACAGATTTTTTACAATAATCTTGCAACCGTTGAAGAGATTTTACAAGCTGGCCAGTACTGTACTCCCATGTTGTACGAACTTGCGAAGGACACTCAATAGAATAAATTGAAAAGGGTGAATGACTTACCTGCATATCTCAAAAAAATGAGATATGAATCTTTTATAAAGGCCACCACTAAAAAAAATGCAGTTAAGTTGTTCCTCGCTTGTTTCAACAATTGGTGCTTTAAATGAGCACATAAAAAGGGAATTTGCAAACCCAGTTATGGCTGGGAAATAAAAATGTTAATCCACTTCATTGGAGTTCGGTTACTATTGAAGGAGTATTAAATCCATTCAAATTCCGAATCAACCTGCACCTGAAGAGCTGTTAAAAATAATTTTTTGTAGCTGTTGCCAAAGAGCAGAACATATAAAAATAAAATTCTTATTTTCTCTATTTTTGATTGCAAATTTTAACCAGTAGGGGTGTTTTAAGGGTTGATAAAATAAATACATTCCATTTTCAATAATGAAAAGAATGCATTATATATTTAGCTAAAAAAATTTGTCACTATAATTTTTCGATTTTTTTGCAAAGGGGTAGTTTTTATAAGGGTTGAAACTAATAATAAATAAATAAATGATAAAAAATTATAACAGTAAAGAAATCTTAATTTAATGTCAGTATTCCAGCTTTCTGAATAACACTTTTCAACATTATTTTTTAACGATTACTGCCATAGGGGGTGATTCTTAGGGGTTGAAAATTTTCAGTTCATCATAATTCATCACTCAGAGTGCCAATTGATTTTTATTTCATTTATTTAAAGAAGATTTCAATTACAAGCTTGAATCTATAATTTTATAATTATTTGCAAACAGGGGTAGTTTTCTCCCCTAAAATATAATAAGCAACCAACGACACAGGTTCATATTTGAAGTAGAGCGTAAGTAGAACCTAAATCCAAATTTTCATGCAAATCGATGACATTTAATCATTACAAGTTGCTAAAGAACATTTTGAAGATATTTGTGTTAATTATAACTATTCTAGGGGGTGACTTTTAGGGATCGAAACTGTTTAATAAATCATAAATTATGTCTCTTAATATCAATTGACGTTCATTCAACTTATTTAAAGATGACTTCAAGTGATAGACGCTCGAATCTACAACTCTAAAATTATTTTCGAATAGGGGTAGTTTTCACACCTAAAAAACAAAACTCACTCCCGGAACAGGGCCAACTTTAAAGTAGAGGGTTTGGCAAAATTATACAGTATCGCCGTATTTTACCTATCGCGAATTAAACCACAGATCACAGATACATATGCCTCTCTTATAAAAATGACAACAGTAGACGCTATAAACGCTATCTTTTGAACTGACGTTTGTTGCTAATCTAAATTTCATGAGAAATGGCAGATGCTAAATTCAATTAGATCCGCGACTACAATTTTTTTTCAACTTTACAAGGCATAAAAAAGAAAATAAATTACATTCTTGAGACATTTTCCAATTTAGACAACAAAAAGATGATAAACTTATCTGTATTGTTCGTAAATCCCTTAAATTATACATTTATATGTCATTCGAGAAATCTATTATACAAAATACTATTAAGAACCTAAGGGAACAAACTTTAACATAAACTTAATTTTTTTTATGGTTATATAGTGGAACTCCATTAATAAGTTAATTATTAAAATAAATGAATCAAATTGAATCAGTGGAATGACTTGCTATTTTAATAACACAACTTAAAATTTAACATGTAATAAAGGGAGTCTACACCCAAGTGTACCAGCCTTCCACTTTGACAAGAAATGTTTTAACCAATATACATAAGGTTTCTTAACAAAGCTACACTACTAATACATATCAATCTATATATCACTTATATACTAGAACATACTATCCTAACCATCATAATAAAGTAATAATCATAATCATAAATAATTTGTTTATTTTGCTGCATAATTACTAAATCTGACATTATCGTTTTCGCATTTTTAGATATTTTTTAAATGGCAACTCTGTTAAGCTATCTAAATTTTGATAATTTAATACTTTACCACTTAAAATATTATTAATTATTTTCATATAATAATAAAACAAACATACATTTAAAGTTATTTTAAAGAAATATTCATTATTTACATTTTTATGAGTGTTACAAAACAAGGTTTTTGCATTATATTACACTCTGTTATTGATGCACTTCTTCAAATTATATTTTGTACCTTTATAGTAACACTGCGAGTATTTGGTTTGACAGTATATCAAAATAGTCAATTGCATTAATTGAAGGCTGAAAGAGGTAACAACCCTCATACACTCTTAATCTAATTAAACGGTGTGGCTCTATTTCAGTTGGCGCCTTCAGTTCTGTTTTATAATTTCTACATTAGATACGCTTATACATTTTTTTAATAACAAATCCAGCAACATATGCAGAAGACAGGGGCGCGCCAGGAGCATGCGGCGCCTGTGTCCAAATTTTTGATGGCGCCCCATTAATTAAAAACATTTGTATCAAAAACTAATATTATAAATATTTTGCATCCCTAGGTGATAAGAGCCCCAACAACTATAGGTTCGGACACTTTAATTTTTAATTCTCTAGTAGCATTTTTAAGTAATACGACATGAATAAAAAAATAATGAATAATTAATTTGAAATACTATAATTTTTAGGCTTATGCTTAGGGACATTTAAATGACTGTTTTTGTTATATTCTTAACGCATTGAAATAAAAAACACACAAAGATTGAAATAGTCTGTGTAAACCTTTTTATTTAAAATACAAAATTACAAACACAAGAAAACAGATAAACAACAATAATAAATGAAAAATATAATATTTATAATATAAACATAATACATATTATACGGTAAATTAAATACAAACAATGTGAATAAGTCATTAAATAAATTTTACTTTCCTAGCTTTTAGCAAAGAAAAAGTTTGGATAATATCATGAATATCAAGTTTATCCAGTATGTCAGACTCAATTGAAATTATTGCGAGATCTGATAATCTATTTTGCGCCATTGTGGAGCGTAAATAACTCTTTATGATTTTTAATTTCGAAAAAGACCGCTCCGCGGACGCATCTGACACAGGTAATGATAAAAGAATACGGAGTGCTACAGTAAAATTTGGAAAAACTCCTACTAAATCATTTGAATAAATATACTGAATTATTTGGGATATATCTTTTTTTGAATTCGTAATAAATACTTGACATTGTAAAATTTCTTCACATAAATCATCTGCGTCAATATCGAACTGATTTTCATGTAATTTTTTGCAGCAAGATGATAGGTACCTATTCTTTATTTTGTAAATTATCTAATGAATATAAAAATTGGAATGAATCCATATGTTCTTTTAATAAAGAAAATCTGTCTTGTAACGAATTTAAAGTTTGATCTATTATACAGAAATAAAAATTTACTTTGAATGAATTTTCAGGATTTACTATAGGTTCATAATCAAATTGAGTAGATTTTTTACGTCGTCTTAATGGCCTCGCACTACGAAATTTAGTTTCTATGTCAAACATTTCTGCAATTAATTTGGAACTTTCAACAATTTCTGCAAAACTAGCATCAGATCGATAATTAGCTAAAAATGTATTTAGTTTGTTTAATGCATCCAAAGCAAGTTGCAAATTTGTAATTTGAGATTGAAGCATTTTACTCACAAAATTTACTCGATTTAAAATATCATACCACACTTTAACGGAGCAAATAAATGTAAATGTAGAAATTTTTTCTCCCAGACATTTTGCTTGGTATTTAGATTGTTCGTCGACTCTTGTGTGGTCATTGCAAATTTCAAATAATGCATCAAAAACTTCTGGTAAATATTTATAGAGAGGCTTTATGGCATCAATTCTATTTGACCAGCGTGTTTCGGATAAGGGCTTGAAAGTTAAATTAGTAACATGCTTGATTAAAATATTCCATCGATTAGTAAACGCTGAGAAAAATTTGTATAGTTCTTGTTTTATATTAAAAAAATTTATTGTTTCATGGTTGATATTAGCGGCATCATTTACAATTAGATTCAGGCTGTGATTCGCACAAGGAACTTAAAAAGCTCGCGGGTTCAAATCTAAAATTCTTTTTTGTAGGCCACTATTTTTGCCGCACATGTTAGAGCCATTATCATAGCCTTGGCCTCTTATATATGTCTAAATTTAATGTTTTTAATAGATCAGTAAGAAATGTTATTAATCCAGCCCCTGTAACATCTAAAATTGGATGAAATGCTAAAAAATGTTCATGTATTTCAGTCGATCCTAATGCTAAATTGAAATGAAAGAATCGAATTATTACACTTATTTGCTCAATATGAGAAACATCCGGATTGCAATCTAATATTATTGAAAAATATTTATTTTGTCGACATAAATTTATAATATGATTTTTAATATTAAAAACCATTAAGGAAAGTATTGCATTTTGGATTTTGTCTCCTAGATATGTTGGAATTTTGTGAAATTCAGAATCGCGATTTATACGTCGTGTGTGTTCCGATATAAGGATCAAACTTTTCTAGCATTTCAATACATTTTAAAAAATTACCATTGTTGCGATTGTAAAGATTATTGCTTTTGCCTCGAAGTGCTAAATTTTGTTTACATAAAAATTGAATTACATAAATTATTCGCTTTATTACTTCATACCATCGTTTACTTTCAATGTCTAATATTGTTTGCTGTAAATAATCAACAGTAGCTTTATTTTTGAACGATAGAAGCAACTCTGTCCATTTTTTGTAGTTAGTAAAGTGAGTGGAAGTTTTTTCATGGCGGTTCAGGTACATTGCTATATGATGCCAGTCATTAAATTCCTGAATAAATCTATTTTGCTGAGAAGGTTCGAAAAGTTTACAACAAAAGCAATAAACATTATTTTTCGTAATTGAGTAAATCAACCAATTTCTATTACATTCTTCACCATTTTTTAAGTTTCTCTTATAGTAACTTTCAGAAAATTTTCGACCCAACAAATCGCGCAGAAAATTAAAGTTTTTTATTTGTTTAGGACCCGTTTTTATAATAGCTTGCCTAGATATGTCAGATATTGGTTCCGGCCAAAGCCCTGGGTCATCAAATGCACATTTATTTATTGTATATGTACCTGTCTCTTCAGTATAGTCCCCAGATCCAAAAACAGGGGTAATTCCTTCAACGATTTGATTATCTTCACTGGGAGTTGGTCCTGGCTGTCTTTGTGTTTTGAATTCATCTACACTGCAACCGGGTACTGATTCCTGAATTGAATCTGGCGGATAATCTTGGTCAGTTCTGGTTGTTTGTTTCGTAAAATACTGTGTTAATCTTGAAACATTTTTCTCTTGGTCTTCTTGGTGTCTTTTTTTATTAATTAAATTTTGATGCCCGGAGTTTCTCGTTTTCTTTCTTTCTTGAGACATCTAAATAAAAATATTCAATAAATTATAAATGTAATTATTCTATTACCAAAAGTCTTGTTTGCGTTATTTGCTTTAGTTTTGCTTTAATTATAGGAAAGTATGAAGTAACATTTTCGAATAATTTCGCTTTTAACACTTTTTTTTTCTAGATTTTGCAAACATGATCGCTACCCCTATTGGGAAATGCGTATTGTTATGTATGTATGTTTATTTTAAATGCAAAATAGCTTAGCTTTAATCTTTAATGTTCTTGATATTCTTAAATTCACATTCACTCACAAATATTTTAAAAATACAAGGTACATAAATTCTACACTAGTGCAGTACTGCTTGCTGAAGGAGAATGAAGCAAATAATATGTTCCTTCAATCATAGACGATTTCAAGTAATGCATGTTTTAACAAGCCTAAACGAGTTAGAACGCTTGCGCTTCATTTTGTAAATTCGTGCGTGGACAAATTTCCGCCGCCGCGTCGCCGCGCTCCGCCCCGCGGCTATATATCCATCGGCGATTTAATATGAAGAGTGCACTGTATACATGGTATTAACACGACTATACGAACTATTCATGTTAGAACAAGAATAATTACTGAGATCATAAATAAGTTATAATAAAATAAGGCGATATTAAATTATTTTAATCTCAACCTATAACGAATTTTGAATTTATATACATTTTTAAGGCGCCTTTGGCCTCCTGGCGCCTGTGTTCGCTGACACATTCGACACGTGGACGGCGCGCCCCTGGCAGAATCGGTATCATGTAAAGCGTGAGGTAAATCGCTTATTTCAGAAAATTGTTGATAGACGGGAAATCTTACAAGTGGTAAAGTTTGTTGATCCACCTTTTGTGTCACAAACAATTTAAGAGTCGTTAAAGCACCTACCGAATCATCTTTCTTACAGTTTGCTCCAGGAGAATGTGAAGAAACCAAATTATTGGTAAGAGATTTACTAGAATTTGTAAAAGAACAGCAGGTACTCGCCAGACTTCTTATACAGGAGAAAACATTTTCAAGGGGATTTTGATTAAAATCTCTGGGTGCAATAAACTTTAAACTCCTCTCTTTTAATTTTTCCCATTTTTCCACGGGGTGATGAGTGGTGGATTTGTTTTGGGATCAACAAAACTCATGGATTTAATAAGAATGGCGCGTTGTCAAAATTTTATATGGTTTGACTTGGGTGTTACCACACATCACAGCTTCTTCATTGGGTTACATAATGTATGCCCATTTACACTGTCAAATAACTCGTCAAAGAAGAGCAGCAGATCGGCAGTATCAAGTGCTGCATGATCAAGGTAATCAGGATTGTTAGAGCTGCCTTCAAATAACTGAGTATATTTAACCTTCTGTCTAATTGCTACAGCAACAGTCAAACTGAACACCTGTACACAATGTTTTACTTTCATCTTGTTTATTTTTTGAGGAAAGACATGTTCATAGGTCAACTTGGAAAACATACTAAATTTACCTTCAAGTTTGTCTAATTTATACGTATTTACAATGTGCTTCCAAGATGCCAATCAAAAATGTGTATAATTTCTTTATTGCCACATATCCTGTAAATCTATTTTCTACATTATTTCTCAGGCAATATTCGTTTGTCTGAGTTAGCTGGTGTTTTAATTGCAGCTGAGTTTGTAGCACACTGGTCGCTTACTGTTGCTACAACCGTTAGTCCCATTTTAAATATACGTTTTATTAATGGTTTAATGATGACAAGTAAGTCCACAGTTTTCATGGAATATTCACAAAAACAAATGGGTTGTTTCCACTTTCTATGAATTCCTTTCGACATGAACACCATTGCATGGTCAGCACATGAAGACCATCAATCCCTACCACCCAAGTCCACAAAGCCCTCAATAATACCATTTTTACCATTATAATGAACACCAGGTTGTGGAGATACCTCATCAAACCTTAGTATGCAGTATCTATCCAGTCTTTTCATTTTCTTTACAATTTGCTCTAAATGATCAAAATGTGCAAATTTAACACGTTCACAGCGTTACATATCCCCGGCGGCTTGTGCGGTGTATTACCCCTGTGCGGCAACGAATTTCGACAGTTATCCTTCCCGTGAGGATGTTGTAGAATTGTTATTTCTCAACGTATTTTAATGTTACAGGTAGCGATTTACTCGTATTTACGTTCTTGAAGTTATAATAGTGATAATATTGTACATGCCTCCGGAGATATGTACTGGACAGAGTTAATAAGGTATTACTTATGTGCGGCACATGTCTTGGGGGATATGTAGGGGGAATGTGGGGAATATCGATTATAAGGGTAAAATCGATCATCGTATTTTCACGGTATCGGAACATTATCCACACATTAATACGACTGTCAGGGTGTCAGATGTAGTGTACGATTCCATTGCAGTTCCATGTTTCAGTTGAGATCTGCTCGTGTATAAGGCAGATAGTGTTTTAAAATTTAATATAGTTTCTTATAATATTCAACAGGCATATCTTAAGGTAAGGCACTCTCATTATCTATTGGTTGTGGAATTTTTCAATGGAGTGTGAACGTTATACTATTTTGGTACCTATTGCATTAATTATTTTAATTATAAAAAAAATTGGATGTGTGTTTTTATGGTCCTTTGAAGACGGCGTACTATGATATATGTGACCAGTATATAAAATCTCATAACTACGAACGGATCGCACTGTCGAATATTGCAGAACTTTTTGGAAAAGCATACAACAGAGTTGCGACTATTGAGAAGTGCATTAAAGCTTTCGAGACAACAGGAATATATCCACTGGATAAAAATCGATTTTCCAAAGAAGATTTTGTTTCAGAAAGAATCGAGATTGTGATGGAACAGAGTGAAGAGAAGGAGTCCCCGAAAAATTTTAGGAAATCAGAAAAAAGAGAATATTTTACCTAATAGCGAAATAGCAGGACCAAGTGGATTAAAGAACCCAAAAAGAAAAATTCGCAAGAAGCGAGAACCTTTTTGCAGTGATTCCGAATCCATATCTGACTTAGAATAAGTTTTTGATGCATCTGTTACAGATGACGAAGACATGACAATCTAACCGAAACACACATCTTTTGAAGAATTAGTTCCTGCACCCGTTCTTCGGTCTGAAAAACCTTCCAACAGAAGAAGTTGTAGTCAGATATCAACGTCTACACCATTAAAACTTTACCTTGAAGAAAAGCAGGAAAAGAGAAAAAAAAAGAAGTATCTAAAATGGAAAGTAAGGCCGTTAAAAGAAACTTTAATGACATGTACAATACACCGGGAAAAGAGAAAAAAATATTAAAGAAACCATTATCAAAGAATGTAGAAAAAACAGAGAAGTGTTCTATATGTGATGATTTTGGATCTACATCTCTGGTGGAGATGTAGATCACGTGGTCCCTGGGCCCACTCAGACTGTACAGACGCCGAAACTGCAAAAGTTTATACCTGCGAGATATGTTCCACTGACCGATCGGTATTAACCGCACCTTGATTGATATTACCTTTACTAGTACGATTAATATCGACCGTTTACAGTTTTCGTTTTTTTTTCTGTCATGTGACATTTTTTGTGTTTTTGTACCATTTTTTTGTTTAATATATTACAGGAATGGTTCTTCTGTTTGTAGAAATATATATTTTGATTTTGGGGTTTTTAGTTTTTATATTATTATGGCATAATTCTTAGGTGGTCGATATTCCCCTACAGATTTCACGCCTCACTTCGGCACGGAGCTGCAGTATGCGCGTACGGACTTGCACGAACTTGCCGTCTGAGTCGTCATGCGTCGTATCAGTCAGTCTGTTGGACAAAACACACACGGTTTTGTGGTCTGTTGTTGTTAAAGGTGCAGTATTGTCGTGATTGTTTTCGATCGTGCATTGTAATAGGTATTATTAATATCTGTTGAAGAAAATGAGTGAGCGAAGTAGGGCAATCGACGGAAGAAATTAAAGTTACAAGAACGTGTCTGCGAAAAGCAACAAATTCTAGCAATCATAAATACGAAGCACTTTCTGAAATTTCAAATAATTCGGATAATGTAGAAAAAAATAATTTAGAAGCAGAAAATCAGCAAAATTTCCAACAAGAAAAGGGAAATGAAAATAACCATGGTAATGGTGCAATTACTAGAATTCCTAAAAGCAGGTCAGTTAACGTAATGAAACAATATATTGAACCAAGTGAAGATTTAGAAAACTACTTACTTGCCAGTGATCCATATGACACTGATGACTATAAAAGATAAAACGTACAATATTTCATCTTCTGAAACTTCAAGTGAAAACGAAGAATCTGATTTTGAAAATGATTTAGATGAAACAGTTGCTGAGAACTCAGAGGAGGTTTCAGCAGATAATTATGGCAGTGTTGAATGGGATGAAGTTAAATGATCGAGTTACGAATTTCCCATGTACGAAGAAAATTCAACTGTGAATATAAATTTTGACGAACTTGTGAATGGCAAACCTGGAGATGTTTTCAAATATTTTGTGAATCGAGAAGTTTTAGACCTAATAGTAGCGCAAACTGATATTTATGCAAGTCAACAATTAAACCAGGGATATTCAGAATCAAACGCTGGACGGATACCGACGCAAACGAAATTCTTCTTCTTCTTTGGAATTTGCATTATTATGGGTTTAACTTCAATTCCCTATAAACCTATATTGGTCAAAAGATCCTGCATATCGCAATGAATTTGTTTCCAAATGCATGCCAAGAGACAGATTTCTGCCATTACTGAAATTTATTCATTTTGAAACAATATATTGAACCAAGTGAAGATTTAGAAAACTACTTACTTGCCAGTGATCCATATGACACCTCTATAAAAGATAAAACGTACAATATTTCATCTTCTGAAACTTCAAGTGAAAACGAAGAATCTGATTTTGACAGGTGCTGAGAACTCAGAGGAGATTTCAGCAGATAATTATGGCAGTGTTGAATGGGATGAAGTTAAATTATCGAGTTACGAATTTTCCATGTACGAAGAAAATTCTACGGTAAATATAAATTTTGACGAACTTGTGAATGGCAAACCTAGAGATGTTTTCAAATTTTTGTGATTCGAGAAGTTTTAGACCTAATAGTAGCACAAACTAATATTTATGCAAGTCAACAATTAAACCGGGGATATTCAGGTAGTTCAAGAATCAAACGCTGGACGGATACCGACGCAAACGAAATTTGTAAATTCTTTGGAATTTGCATTATTATTCATTTGCAATTCATTCATTCATTTTGAAAACAATGAAAATGCGAATGAAGAAAATAGGCTTTATCAAAACTAGCCCTCCAGTTACAATTTTGCTAAAAAATTTTCAAGCTGTTTATAATCCAGGTAGAGTACTAGTAATTGACGAGTCGACGGTCCCTTCCCGTGGAAGATTACATTTCCGACAGTATATACCAAACAAATCTCACAAATATGGGGTAAAACTATACAAGCTCTGCACACCCGAAGGATATACGTACAACATCAAGGTATACACTGGGAAAGGCGACACAAACGTTGATTTGGGGCATTCCCAATTCTTTGTTTTAAAGCTTTTACAGCAAATAGAACCAAAAGAAGGTAGAATACTGTTTGCAGATAAGTCCTACTCAGGTATTGATTTGTCTCAAAAATTGTATGGAATCAAAATGTACTGTGGAACTCTAAGGTCCAATAGAAAGGGAATACCTAAAGTATTCTCCAAGAAAATGAAGAAAGGGGACATCCTAGGCAAAGAAAGAAATAATGTGAAAATAATAAAATGGATAGATAAGCGCCCAGTTTTAATGATTTCTACAATTCCGACACACGACGACAAAATTAAAAATACAGGTAATCTTTTGTTCAAATTCTAGGTAAACACTCGTAAAGGAGAGGACATTTTAAAACCACAATGCGTCATTGACTATAATCAAGCCTAGAAAGGCGTTGATTTGAGCAATCAGATGTCCTCATACCATTCCGTTATACGCAAAAGCCTTAAATGGTACAGGTAAGCTGGTATAAAATTATTGGGAAATTATTTCAACAAAATGTGAATATCCAACTGAACAAAAATATTTATTATAGGAAAGTTGCATTAGAGTTACTATTGGGTACAGCCGTAGTCAATTTCCTGGATAACTTTTAACAAAATATCAAAGACCAAACTGGGAATAACAAAGTTCCAAAGGCAATTAGCAGATGACTTAACAATGATACAAGAAGAAGGCGAATTAAGGAAGGATGCTAATCAAGCAAGGAAAAAAACACACAAGTTTATAAAACCTGAAGCTCCAGGACGAAAGAAGCGAAAAGTGTGTAAACGATGTTACTCAAAACATTAAACAGCAGAGAGGCCGACAAGAAAGTAAGACGCGTAATAAGTTATTGCCAAGATTGTCCCAATACGCCCGGTTTCTGTTTGACATGTTTCAATGAACACCATGCTTGAAATAAAGTTATTTTGGTATTTTTCTTATTTTATTGAGTAAAATTGTTCCAGTAATTCTCGGCGCCCTCTGTCAACGTAAACATGTACGGATCCAACATAAGATAGTTATCTGTATGCTTTATGAGAAATAACAACAAAAAGTATAGACACTTCCATATGCTTGAATATAGAGGCCAAAGACGTCAACTTCGGGTACATATCCCCGGTGATATGTACCGCACAAAAATAATCGACCAATACATATCCCCCACAATCAGAAACAAAGTACCAAATTTACTTGCTGCAGTCAACTTGTTAAACCACAAAACAGAGGTATTTGCATTAACATTTTTTTTAGAGTTCAAGATGATGGTAGGCTAAAAAAGTTTGATGTTAAAAATCTGTAAAACTTAGGACCTTACGAAGTGCAAAAATGTTGTCATCTAAAGAAAACCTTTACCTTTACATTTCAATTTCTGTTTTTTTATTTGATTTAAAATAAAATTAAATGTTGGTTAATTAATATAATTTAAAAGATAATTCAAACTTTTGTTGTTTTCGAGAGCGGTATACATTGCTCTTAAACTGGCATTCTTGAGTTGCAGTTGATTTACACTCCTTTTGTAATATTTAGGCAAACGCACCTGTTGCTAGTAATCTGCTTCAATTTCGTATGTACTTCCATGGGCGTAGCCAGCGAAGAGGAGGCAGCTGCCCCCCGGAAGAGCAAAAATAAATTAAATAATTTTTAAATTTTAATAAACAAAAAATTAAATCTAAAATATACATATTTTTCTGTTCTGCATATTTTTTTTGTTATCTGTTTTATATATTTTGTTTGTTGTTGTGGTCGTTTGGTTGCTTTTATGAACATTTTAAAATTAATTAATAAGCTCTAATAAATAAAATTATTCGCGTGTCCTTTGTCACTAAAATATATTTCATCAGCAAAAAACAAAGCTGTTTGAAAAACTGACATAGTGCTAAATATATATTAATAGCGTTTTCGATCTATGCATTTAATGCACACCAGAATTGTCCCACACCAGAATTGGATAAAAACGAGTGTTCGATTTACTCTTAGGATACGTCAATTTTTAGTGTTCGATTCAACCACTTAACAGTCGGACATTTTTGAGAAAAATGGTAAAAAAATTGTCACTTTTTTTTGTTTTTATTTAACTACATTTTTTAATCCTATTAATTAATTAATATAAATTTACTCAATAAGTAGTTTTAATGTGAAATATTTTGAAACATTCAATACATAATCCTACATCAGAATCCGAAATAAATACTCTTATAACGTACGTAAGACCTGCACCAACAAGTTAAAACAAGTTAAAACAAAAGTTGCCTGAACGAGACTCGGGATCGTCAGTGTACGGAAAAATGTCACGCCCGAGTGCAGTTCGTGCAAAACTATCAAGTGGTTAAAACACAACTTGCTCCAAATCCTGACATAGGACAATATTTTTTGCAACAACTATTGAGTTGGTGTGTAAGTGCTCTTGTCTAGCGACAGTGTCCTATTTAATAGTGTAACGAAACGCCACTGGTTTTCTTCGAGAAAAATCGAGATACAAGTGAGGAATATACGGGAACCGGCGATGCGAATGTTCTGGCAATTTCTGGGCTCAAAAAGGGTATATAAAATTGCCTATCCGGCGCGAAGGCAAACATACAGTACAGTACATAGTGCAGGATACGAAGTTGCATACGGCGAATAGAAAGCGAGGCGCGAGATTTAAAAGCGGAATAGTTAAAAAGTGTTGAGAAAGTGAATATTTGTGTTGTTTTGTTAACTTTATTGGTTTTAAATGAAGTTGGTGTGAATAGTTATCCGTGTTAAATTATTGCTTAAGAAACAAGAGGGAAAATCCGTAACAATAGTTTTACCACAGAATAAAGAGACAGAAATCACAGAAAAGACAATATGGATATAAGAAATTGGTTACAAAAAGGTAAGTTAAATAATTTCAGTAGAAAATTAAATTTTTAATTAAAACTTTAGTCATTCCATTAGAAATGGTCCAAAAATTTGAAAATTGGTTGCTCGACCAGCACCAAATAAAACAAAACTACCATGTAATGATAGCTTATAATGTAGATATGTTATATCAGACATTAATTTTTGTTCAAAATTATTTGTATCGCAACGTTTGGAAAAAAATTCAATTGCAGCCCTTTACAAAATTGCCAATTGCTCTTTACTCTTTGCTTGTATCTTTGTGAAAACAATTTTTATTACCTTTGGCAAAAGATTCTGTGCATTATTAATATAATTTTATATATTTTTCATTATTATGCTGCCGACTTTTTTGCCTTCTAATTATAACAAAAATTACAATAATGCACCGATTTTGACAGCTGATATCTCAAATGGGACTAAATATAAAAACTTGAAATTTTCACATATTAAAGATCAAACAGCACTTTATACGTGCTATTAATTTCATTTTGTGTTTTTAATCTAGAGAAAAAAATATTAACATCGGATATAGTATATCCACATTATAAGCTATCATTACATGGTAGTTTTGTTTTATACTAATTTTTATAGTAGGGACTAAGAACAAGAATGATATTAGGTTATTATTTTTAGGTCAAAAATATCTAAAACGGAAAAAAGTTCATGATGGCAGTAGTGGAAGTGGAAGCAATGATTGTGATGAAAATGAAAATAAAATGGTCGGAACATCATAATCGGAATCTATTTTTGAAGGAGGCTCAAGTAGTTCTTCAAATCTACATGAAGCTGTCTCTGGAACTGGGACCTCTAAACAAACTGAAAAACGCGATGGCTACCATGAAAATGATATTGGTCGTTATGTTAGTTGTGCCAATAACTTGCCTTCTGAAAAAAAGAAGGAATTGTTGACAAATCCTTGGGTTCCATCATCCAATTACGATTTTGCTTCTGATGCCATTCACTTGAAAAGAAAATTTAACCATCGCTGGTTAGATCAATATACTCCATGGCTGGTGTACTCAAGTCGTTTGAAAGGTGCTCTATGTTTGTATTGTGTTTTATTTCCGCCAAGAATTGCTACAGTTAAAGGAGTTTTGGGGTCATTTATGGTAAGGCCTTACATGAAGTTTAAGGATATACATGAAGATTGTAGAAAGCACGTTGGCAACCATTACCACAAATCTTCAACAGCTGCTGCAAACGCATTTCTTGAAAATGCTCCTGTTGATGTCCAGTTGCAAATAGGGCACCATAAGACGACTGAAGAAAACAAATATTGTCAGCAATTATTTCATGCATAATATTTTGTGGAATTCATGATTTGCCGCTTAGAGGAAAACAAGGAAATGAGGGAGTTTTCTTTGACCTTTTAAATTTGAGGATTGACTCTGGTGATGAGAAGCTAAAGAGCCACTTGGACAACTGTCAAAAAAATGCAGTATATACCTCACCAACAATTCAAAATGAGATCATACAATTATGCGGTGAAGTTATCAAAGAAAAAAATAATCGGAGACTGTAAACGGGCAAAAGCTTATGCTGTAATGGCTGATGAAACAGCAGATATCGCTGGAAAAGAGCAGCTTTCTATTGGATTAGGGTTCTATGATGAAAGCCAAAAAAATAATCAGGGAGGAATTTTTTAGGCTACATTGAGTTAAAATGTCTAGATGCTTCTACAATCGCTAGCGCAATTCAAAGTTTTTTAGAAGATAATAATTTTTCCGCCGATAATTGTGTGGGATTCGGATTTGACGGGTGTTCCACGATGGCCGGCAAAGAAGGTGGTGTACAGGCCATTCTTAAAAAAAAGTACGCTAAATCTTTATTTTTCCATTGCTCCAGCCACAGACTAAATCTTGTGGTCAATGATACTAGCAAGCTACCAGAAATAAGAAACACAATTGCAACGGTTAAAGAGACAATAACCTTCTTTCGTGAATCGCCAGTCCGTAGGAAATCGGTTCCAAATCTTTCAAAGCTCTGTGAGATCAGATGGTCGGAAAAATATAAGAGCATAAAAAAATTTTCAGAAAGCTTCACTGACATTGTTAAAGCACTAGAACATCTATCTGTCGAAGGAAACTATGCAACAAGAAAATCTGCCTACCAATTGCACTGTGCTGTTACTAAACCAATATTCATCTTAGGCTTAAACATAATTGCAAGATACTCTGCAATTTTGGAACCCGTTGTAAACGTTTTACAAGGTAAAAGTATGGATTTGGTTATGGTGAAGAAACATATTGATGATATTCTAGATGTAATCAAAGAAGATCGACAAGATGTCGAAAATGTTTCTTATGAATTATTTAAAAAATCACTTGATATCGCAGAGAAAGTAGGGGTTGAGTTGTCAGTACCACGAGTCACTCAAAAGCAAGTACACGGAAGTAATCCACCATCTGAGTCTGCAGTTGAATACTGGAAGCGGTCAATAATCATCCCCTATCTTGATTCTTTAACTTCGTCTTTGGATGCTAGATTCTCCAACGAAAATACACCTGCTTTTGCTTTAACTTATCTTCATCCTTCACGCATGCTCAAAATGGCTTCAAAAGATTTCAAAAATAATGCAGAATCTTTCATGGAATTTTATAAGTTGGGTGATGTCTCTGCAGAATTAGATTTGTGGTACAATATGTGGAAGAAAAGAATTTAGCAGAAGACAAATTAAAGGACATTGAAGTGGCTGCACTTTTGGAGGAAGCTAATGTTTTTTTCCCTGCAACAAGGCACGCACTGCTAATGTTAAGTGCTTTCCCATCCACTACTGCTACCGTGGAAAGATCGTTCAGTACCCTGCGAAGGGTAAAAACCTGGCTCAGGAGTACAATTGGTGATGACAGACTCACTGGGTTGTGTTTGATGAGTGTGCATCGAAAATTTTTGAAGGAAAATAAGGACTGCATAGTGAAGAAAGTTTGGGATAAATTTAGTTTAAACCCAAGAAAAATGTTATTAGTTTAATTTAAGTATAATTAAAATCTCAAAGTTTTGTTTCCATTTGCCTTTGCTTTTTATCCTAAAATTTTACATTTTGAACGACCATGGACCATGGTTTGCCCCCCTGTTATAAATCCTGGCTACGCCCTTGTGTACTTCTGTGGTTTACTTCTTTGTGGAGTACCTACAATAAAAACTGTAATCAATATTAATAAAACCGAACTAAAGAGTTACAAACCTAAGCCTTAAAACTTATTATGGCTAATGTAAATACCCACATCATTGTGCCAAACGATACTATATTAATAGGTTATTACTTTCATGCCACATACATACTTGTAATAAGTGTAGATCCTGGCGTCTGATCTAATGAAATAGGACAGATGTCCACATCCATTGCAAATTCAACACAAAGTATGGCAGTACTAGTAGCCGTTTCAAACGAAAATATATTTCTTTGCATAGACAAATAGGTCTTAGCAACTGGCGTAACTGAACCAACAAGTAAGTCAAGAGAAGCTGATGAACTTGCTATAACTTCTACAATTCTACAAAACAATATTAAGTTAGTATGTGCATTACTTCATTTGTATTGGCGCAAACTGTTGTCTTATTTTGATCAATACCTACCTCGAACCTTTTCAGGTGTTGTAATGGATAAAGTAGATGTGAGGTGAACATAAAAATATTCTTCTCCAACATAAACTGCAACAAAATAATAGAAACACAATTTATATTTGTGCTGCTTTACTTAATTAGAAACTTACAGGGTAAATTTGGGGTGGTTAATGCACCATATGCCAATCTATTATTTGAAATGCACCTATCATATACATTAAATCAATAATTGCTTAGTTATTTTGGTTACTAATGTTACGTTTATTGAAATACTTACTGAAGTATTGAATAAATTATGTAAATACGTTAAATCAATAAATGTGCTTCACATATTTTATACAGCTCAGGCTTTCTTGTTTTAATATAAATAATTTCTCATTGGCAACTCTTTCCAACCACACTTCTCTAAATGAGAATGCTGTACCTGTTAACGAGAGCAATCAATTCATAATTGTTAGACTTCAGCAAAGTGTACTTACGTACCTTCTACTAGCTGTATCATTACAGTTTGGGACACAACATAATCTACCTTTAGTGGACATCTTAATATATTAAAACTAAATCAACATGGCTGGTTTGTGACTAAATCTAAAGTTTAGTAGTTAGAAAAACAAAAAATGTTTAACCAAAGAATATTTACATTACATATTCTTTGGTTTAACCATTGACTAAATAATAATACTAGACCATATACATATTACCTATGTAATATGTATATGTACTAGACGCATAACCCGATTAGTTGGGGACTATACGTATAGGTGGCGTAGGACTAATAGCCGTCGTTACAGTCACTAAATAACCCACAGTAGCGCAAGGTTATGTTCCAATGCGTAGGAAGGAAAAGTGAGAGAGAAAGCTCATTTTAACCCCAAAATGGCGTCATTTCGTGTTAAACATCAGGAGTGTATGGTGAGGTTTTGAGGTTATGCGAAATTGTGTCATATTGTGTTAAGTTAAAATGCCTAATTGTATTATTTATAACTGTAAGAACAGTACTTCCAAAGGTTTTCGTTTATTTAGAATACCTAGTGGAGATCGCAATACAGGTAGAAGACAGCTGTGGTGTGATTTAATTGCACGTCCAAATATTTATCGTGATGCAAGAATTTGTCAGGTATGTATACACAAAAAATTGCAATTTACTAGTATTTTATCTAATAAGGTATCAATTACAACGCTGGAATAACACATTTGTTTTGTAGTGTCACTTTTCGGATGCCCAGTTTGAAAGTTTACGAATGGATGGTAGAAAAATTCTTAAACAGAATGCTTGGCCTGATCTTTTAAAACAACACACTATTAATGATCCTGGAACCAGTAAGCGAATTGTAGAAGAATATTCCAATTCAACTAATTTGGATAATATTAATGTGCAAAGTACAATTTCAGGAAATAAAATAAATGGTAATACTTCTACACGTTATATAAGTAAAATAAAATTAATTATTGTTTTGTTTAGATGAATCATTTCGGCAAGAAGAAGACATGACTATTTCTTCAGATGAAGAAGCTTTGAATGTAAGTGATAACGAATTATTACACGAAAACGATTCATTGGAAAATTGTACCTATCTTGTTGAAAAATTAAAAGAGCTAAAAGCTGCATTGCGGAAGTGTTCCAATTATGAGAAAAGGTTGAAACAAAAGCAGCTTACAAACTTGGAAAAGATTTTTAATGGAGATCAGTTGGAATTTCTAGAAACTGATAAACGTAAAGGTACAATGTGGTCAGAAGATACCATAACTAGGGGGTTAAAACTCTATATGGCTTGTGGAACAGAAGGTTATAAAGAAATTCTTCGGCACAACCTTCCATATCCAAGTATTCGTACACTACAACATCGAATCAGAAATTTAAAATTTAAAGCAGGTGTATTAGAAGAAGTATTTGAAGTCTTGAAGCTTAAGGTTAGTATATGCATGTTCTAATAGCTAATACTATATTATAATGACATGTATTTTGGTATTGTGTTCTACAGGTCGATAACTTCAAGCCAGAAGAGAAGCATGCAACACTAATCTTTGATGAAATGGCTATTAAGCCAGGGCTACAATTTGACACTTCTGTATCTATGGTGATTGGTAAACCAACGATGACAACTTCCATTGGCCAAGATGCATCAAACCAATTAGCGACTCATGCATTAGTCTTCATGTTGGCAGGAGTTTCTACAAGGTGGAAACAAATTGTAGGGTACCATTTCACAGCAAATTCTTTTAATGCGAACGAACTGTTTGACACAATTGCAACAATAATTAGAAAATGCCATGATATCAATATAACAATCCACGCTGTAGTATCTGACATGGGGCCCCAAAATCGTAGCCTGTGGAAAATCCTCAACATTGTAGCAGGAAAACACAGCAAAATTAACAACCACATTGAACACTTTTGTCTGCCCAATGAGAAGATATTTTTCGTACCGGACCCTGTGCACGTGTTCAAAATGTTGCTGCGGCAATTACTAAAGGCTACAACTTTGTTTTAGATGATTCAATAGTACAAAAGTATAATTTACCATGTAATGTTGCATCAGTTGAACCCATTAAAACTATATATGAATTAGAAAAGAACGATGTACTGAAATTGTGTCCACGGTTAAAAGAAAATGTGATTAACCCATCACATTTTGATAAGATGAATGTAGGTTTAGCCGTAGCATTAATTAATAATGATGTTGCTGCAGGTATTTTGTACTACATTTCACAAGGCAAAATAGATGCAAAACATGGAACAACAGCGTGGTTGTTGCAGCAATTCCATAAATGGTTGAAACTGATGACGGGCGATATCACGGTTTAGCCCTATCTTTATACAATAAAGAAAATTATGATGAAGCTATCTATTTTTAAATTCAATGAAAAATATCACTTACAACATGAGTATCGGTGGTTCATGGAAGCCATTTCAAAGTGGTATTGTGCTGAGTGCGGAATCGGCAATTCATTTTCAAGCACTTTATTTAGAAAAGTACAACTTTGATTATGTGATGCTGGGTCGATTGACACAAGATTGCCTTGAGAATGCCTTTTCTTCAATAAGATCGAGACAACCTATACCAGATGCACGATTGTTTAAAGTGTCTCTACGGTTACTCTGTTTAGCGCAGTTTGAAGGCAGTTTAAAAAACAGCAACTACAGCCAAGACGAATCCAATCACCTTATAAAATATTGTGATGAACTCAATAAAACTTTTACAACATCAAATGAAAACGTTGAAAACACACTAATCAATGAAGTGAATGAAGACAGTGAGTGTATCTTTGCTAATTCACATGACTTGCAAGTCGCTGTGTACTACTTCCTTGGCTGTGTAATACATAAAATAAATAAGCACTATAGTAATTGTGCAACATGTTATAATTCTGTTAAAACAATACCGACTAACACAACTAGCATAAATATTTTTACTAAATTAAGAGAATTTAAAAAAAATTGTTTGGTTCATCCAACTTTAGAATTATTTCAATATATTTGTAAAGTGGAGATGGAATTCAGGGCTAATGAAACTGCTCTCGCAAATAATTCTCTGACAATAGAAAATTTTCTACATTTTGTGCAGAGCAAGTTCCTGATATTCCAACTTGTCATGATTTATTTACCAAAATATTAAAATTGTATGTTTCTTGTCGGATGTTCTTCACATTGAAAGATATCACTCTAAAACATAAAAATGTTATTGCTGCCTGCAACAATAGTAGCAGAAGTATCGCTATGCGCGAATGTTTAAGATGAATAAAACTACTTTTTTCTCATTAAATGGATCTTTTTTCTTTTAAAACATGTGAAAATACCTCTACCTCTACGTCCTAACAAACTCCAGTTGTTTAAATGCAAACTACCAGAACAAATATTTGAATTTTGAAATTACCTTTAATTTTAAATTTTTAAATAAACCGCGCAAAAATTAACCCCAAAATGGAAGACGTTGCGCTACTGTGGGTTATTTAGTGACTGTAAGCCGTCGTGTTTACCAGTACAGTGGCGTGCGAGTTTCTGTTAGACCAATTTTGTATCAATACGTGCTTTCAAATACAAATAATTGTTTTGTGATTTTTAATATTTTCTTCACACGAAAAACAACGTAGTGCAAACATTTGTAGTTAGAGTATTTATAAAACGTCGTGGCACTCGATATATACGGCAAATGAATAAATTTAGTAGTAATTTTTTTAAAGATCGATATCGTAACTAAATACATTTTTATTGAATGATCATTTGTAACAATTCAATTTAGGTAGGTATTAGATTACCTATTTCATATTTGCATTAAAATCATTTTTTTAGTAAACATAACCTAACTTGTTCAACATTAGCTGTTTTTATGAAGCATTTGCAGAAATGAAGTTCAACGTTTTATAAACTTTTAATTACACCCAACAGATAGAAAATAAGATAAGATTTTTGGTTGTTAATCTTAGCAATCATTGAATAGGTAAATTCTTAAAACTCATCGTTGATCGCAGGTCTAAATATTTGTACTTTTAAGAACCAACAACAGGAATCAATCAATTAGCATCAAGATTTGCAAAAATGAAGTTCAACATTTTATAAACTTTTAATTACACCCAATAAATAGACAGAAAATAAGAATCAATTACATTACATTAAAATATGTGACAGAAAATGTTGTTACAAATAAAAGTACCTATTTATTCAGTTCACACTATTAATTTATTGTGCTGACTAGAAAATGTGAAAAATTATTTATTCGATAATTCTTAAATTAAGTAATAGTAGGTGCAAATGTGTACTATATTTACCATAATTAAGCTTCTCAATGTGATTATATTAGAACTTGAAGTACTTCTAATAGGAGGACAGCACACAAACAGTGAAATAACTACATCTCACAGCAGTGTGCAACTTAATGAGACCCTCCTTATTTGAATGGAAAACATTTTTGTAGAAGTATTTCAAATTCTAATACCAATATGTAAAATAAATCACAAATTCATTAAAATATAATTTTATTAACATGTAAAAATAAGTAACTACAGAAGTTTAATTAGAATCTAATTCGCTGTCACTGTATTTTTAATTTATTCATCACTTTCACCTGTATTTATGGTAAAAATCAGCTCTTCAACTTCATCAATAAAACCTTCTTTTTCTAACTATTCTTGTTCAATCTTCTCTGTATGTTTGCACACAGCTTCTGATTCTTCACGATCAATTGATTTAAATTTATTCTCTGCTAATTTCCACACATTTTCAAATTTAAACGTCATATTAATACTCCCTACATAATTTTTAACTTGAGCCCATATCTTTTCAATTGGATTTACCTTTGGATGGTAGAGTGGCAACCTTACCATAAAATGACCATGTTCAGCCATCAACATCGATTAAATAATTTTTATGAACTGGTCGATCAAGTTTCATTTTCTCATAGAGTTCTGGTTTTGTCTCACTTTGTTCAAATACAATCGCACATTTAAAGATAAATGGTTTCTTTAACCTTCCTAATACTGGGTGAATTTCGAAACACAAAGCACCAGGTGGGGTGTTTTGACACCCCATCTTTTTTTTGCTGTAAGTTTTAGTATTTCAATTATCTACCTAAAGGTAAGGTGTCATGATTTAGTAAATGAATAAAAGAGACAATATATTATAGAAACTTGTTAGTATTAATTTAAAAATATAAAAAAGTCAATAATTATGAAAATGTTATGTTTTACATGTATTACAAGTTTTTGTTGTACAACTATGCTCGGGGCATACGGATTTTTTGCAAATAGAACAAACACTTTTGACTTTTCGGTCTTTTTTCCTGCTGCATAGGTGGCGTCTACCATACGGTACTTGTTTTTGATTTGATGTTGCATGTTCTTGTTGCATAGGGGTAATTTCTTCTAATACCTTGTTTATAATGCTGATGGTTTCTCTTGTAAGGCGATTTTTTACATCAGCGTTGGAAATTCTGCTTTCAATTTGAGGTTTCACTAGTTCCTTTCCTAATTCTAAGAGGAACATTCTTCTTTGGTCCAGATACTGAGCATTCCACTCTGGGTACAATTGCCTAAAAAGTACAAAAGCATTTATCGCTGCTATGTCTATAAAGTTCATGAACAACACAGCAAGCCTATTACAGGTGCATTCCGCCACCATCTTATCCAAAGTGTCTACGGCCCCTTTGGTTGCGTTGTAGTGATTGATTATTTGAGGTTTCCTTCCCTCATCGTTCTCAACACTTTTGTCCCTGTGCTCTGATGATAACAGCGTCACGCTTTTATTTTTTTTTTGGTACATACGATACAAGTGTCACCTCGGATTGGAATCCGAAGACTGACGAATAAACTTGTCTCTGTGGAGAAGGAAGAAACTCCATAGGGATATATGGTTTGTTTTTCCTCAATGTTCCACATAAGGTTAGCTTTTTATCTAGTAACTCCTCAGCTAAATCTAGAGAAGTGAAAAAGTTGTCCGTGGTAATTCCGTATCCAGAGCCCAAACATGAAACTAGATCTAAGACAACTCATTTGCCTTGGTTTCGTTCTGGAAAGTGACTTTCCCTCCCCAAATAAACTTGGAAGTTTTTACAATATGACGTTTCAGCATCACAAAGCATCCAAATTTTAATTCCGTACTTGGCGGGTTTACTTTTCATGTACACCCTAAACGGGCATTTACCACGAAATGCTACAAGTTGTTCGTCAATCGTTAAATGTGACCCTGGATTATAGTGTTCCTGGCAGTTTTTGATAAAAATCTCTGTAACGTCTCGAAGTGGTACCATTTTATCATGCTGCCGTCGTTCTGTTCTTGTGGTGTAATCATCAAATCTCAACAAACATGAAATTTGAGAAAATCGCGTTTTAGGCATGGTGGCAGGAAATATAGGCCTTTTGAAGCAGAAATCATTTTGCCATAGCATCCGCACTGGTTCTCTGCTACTTTTTAGCGCCCCGGATGTTACCAATAAACCTATGTAAGTGTAAATTTCCTTTTCATTTACTGGTTTCCATTGCACGTTTTCATGAGTGCTCTGATTCAATTGCCAAAAACCTTTTTGATTTGTAAATTTAAATAGAAAATTTACAATTTCCGGAGAAATAATTTGAATAAATCTGTAAAACTACTGGAACGTGATATTTTTGAAGGAACACCCGCAGGAATTTTGATGACATTCTTAGAACGACGAGTTTTCTAATGAGAGGTTCTTTTAGCCAAAATGTATCACCTTTGGTGAACCACATGTCATGCTAGTTCGTTTCCATCATTTCTTCTAAATCGGAGGAATAATTTATTTCGTCATCGACTTCAATTACTTGCTCCACATTATCTTCTGCCTCAGAAAGATCGCTACCTAAGTCCAACCTTAGATCTATGCATTTCTCATATTCTTCGTCTAGAAAACAAAGAAATGAAAGACGTTATAATCATTATCGTATGTAATACGTAAACTAACTAGAATTAACGTTTCTAGCCATTTCGAAAATCCTTCTTGTTCGTGATGAAGCTTCCATCATAACGTATCAATAGTATCAACTCACGCAATAACCCACAGTAGTAACTACAAATATTCAGACACAACTAAACGTTGAGTTTGAATCTAAATCGACACGATCGTGCGAGTTCGGATTTTCGGTATGTAAGGAAATATCTCATGGCCAATAACATTTTAGAAAATCTTGTTGATTCAAACATACACAATGTAAATTAAATTAGAAATAGATCTACACGTAATTGTAATGATTATTGACAACTACTCATGCTATTAATAATCACTTAAATAATTGTGACGGTGATGAAAAAGTTCAAGTAGATTAGTAACGAATAATACCAGATGGAAAATATCTCATGGCCAATAACATTTCAGAAAATCTTGTCGATTCAAACATAGATAATAAAAATTAAATTAGAAATAGATCTACACGTAATTCTAATGATTATTGAGAACTACTCATGCAATTAATAATCACCTAAATAATTGTGTTGAAAAACTTCAAGTAGATTTGTAACGAATAATACCAGGTGGGGTGTTTCAATACCCCAAACGCACTTTCATGCAGTAATAAGGTAATAAATGATGACAATATTAAATACTTTTTACATTTATTTTTTATGCCATACTTAAAACCATAAGAAACAATGTAACGAAATACGGAACAAAAATAACAAAATTGTGCCGCTGGGGTGCTGTAACACCCCACCCGGTATTAGAAGGTTAACAGTTCAAACTTTATCAAATAAACAATTTTTCATTTAAATATTATTTTTTCTTTGGAACCGATAAATGAAGGAACCAGAACAGGAATCAAAATTAATTTTTGGTATAGAACCAGAATCAAAATCCCCTTTGAATTGTAATGTGTTTATAAATCAGAACCAGAACTGATATTCAAGTGTTCCAATCCCTGATCAATACGTGCTTTCAAATACAAATAATTGTTTTGCGAGTTTTAATATTTTCTTGATACGAAAACCAACGTAATGCAAAAATTGACAGTTACAAATGACATTTCTGAAATAAATTTGCCAGATACCATCCGAAAAGACATCAAAGCAGTAGTAGTCTTTCATAACGTTGTATCTGATTAATACCACAGTCACTGCCGTTATTAATGTTTGATTTTAACTAAATCAATAATTATTACTATTTTCCTATTGTTAAATTCTAAATAAGCACATACACATATATACAAATAAATAAACTAAAAATGGACTAATAGCTAAAATCTGCAGTTTAAAATGTATACGGTTCGACTTACATTGAAATATGGCAAATACAAATATTATGTTTTGTAAAATACTAAGCATCATATTCACTTTGGACTTTTGATAACGATGTTGGGGCTGTCTTAATGATAAGCTAAAATATTTACATTTTTTAAAAAGCGTTACAGTTACTAACAATTTTATTAAATATTCCCAATCTTCTTGACAATTATTATACAATTCAAACAGCTTGCGGCCTTTTATTAATAAAATTTTTAACTATATAATTGAAGAATATGTTCGATAAATTTCTGTGGCTGTATTCTTCCCAGTGTCTATCAATTGCTTTCATAGAATATTTAGTCAGTCTCGTTAATAATCGGAATGGTAATTTTAGACGCATCTCACCACCTACATCATAATTCTTGTGTAATAATAACCTTTGATGTTTGTTATTCAAATCTCGAGTACTTACTAAATTAAGCCTACAAATGTCACAGTCGTACTTATCTAAAAGCCTTTTAAATAAATATCCAGCAAAGTATAACATGGAATAGTCTTCTAAGTTAGTTTCATCTGTTATGGAGCACATGATTGAAGCCTCATCGGAGTCTGATATTATTGATTTGCTGTCAAATTCGTGGACAGGGTCAGTTGTGTAAGAGGTATCTCCACCAAAAAGATTAATATCTTCGTCATTCTCACAATTTGATTCTTCCGCGGGTTTTATTAATGTAATCAAAGTGTTACATTTAAATAATGCATTGAACGTCCTTACAGTGGGGTTTCTGTTATAATTTATTCTTCCTGTTAATGAAATGTTTGAATTTAATTAAACATATTATAATGATTTTGAACCTATCTGTTAATATATTTGTTGTTAATATATAATATATTGCTCAGAAACTTTTTTTAATCTGGCCATCATTTGTTCACCTTTTATCAGAATTGTCAATACTTCTACATTAGCATCACATAAGGGTCGATTAAATGGATTATTGTTGTATGGAAATTTACTATTCAAAGCATCAAATAATCGATCAATTTTTCCAAAAAATCTGCAGTTTCCTTTGCTTCTCCTGGCATTTGCTTTGAATCTATAGCCGTCAGTATAGCAGCAGTGACACTGTGACTTAGTACTTAGGCTACAAGTTGTACACCCATTTTTTGAAAATTACTAGGTTGTAAATGTCTTTTGCTCAATCGAATTAAAGCACGAGCAGTTTTACTTTTTTTGTTTAACCTGTATATTTCCTTAATGTATGACCATGATATCCTTGCTTGATTCTCTAATGTAAAATCTCCAGTCAGTAAGTTGTTTCTGATACTTTACAATAAATGTGGAACATCGAACAATCCATAGTACTTGATACCTTCATAAACAAAAAAAGGATGGTCCGTCGTGACACCCATGGATTTATAACATTTTTGATTTACTGTAGATTGATCGCATACTATACCCAGAACTTGAAGACCTTTTTTTATAAATCGTCCAAATTTTTTTTAATTATCTTTACTAGTATTTCAGCTTTTACACCGTTTTCCGAATAATAATAAGAAATGGGTACTTTCCATTCTGAATAAATTCCTCTCACCATTATCACTAAAGCATGCTTAGCAGGAACTTTTCTTGTACCAAATTCTCCTAAATCTTCAAAACCTAACACAGAACCAGTAGACACAAAATTCTATTTCTTGCTTTATATCTATTTCATCAAAAAGTAGTATGCATTTATTGTCTTTATTTTTCATTGCATTAACTTTAAGCATCAAATGCTCAACAAGTTTTGCGTTATACCCCGGCTTTGTTTTGTAATTGTTTATCCACTTATGAATTATGCTTTCTGATGGCAAAATAAAACCATTCCTCTTAAGAAATCGGTACATCGTAAGTGATTTATAAAACATCGAAACAGCTGCCTTTTTTTCTTCGGATGCCCAAGGAGTTTTTGGCTTATGATTTAGTTGCATTTCAACAATTATTTTAGGTAACAATTGCAGATCCTCTACTTCTCTTAAAAAACTACGCTTAACTGGTATAGGTTCTTCGTGTTTTGGGGATGTAGGCAACTCAAATCACTTCCTTCAAAAATTGTTGTGCTGGTGAAGATGTAGTAGCACGTATAGTTTCTTTTTCTTTTTCAGGAGTAATGAAGTGCATCACTCTCTCCTTTTTGAAAGGTGTTTGAGTTTCATTGGTCGATGTAAATAATTTTCTTTTTGTACCCTTTAAAGAAAGTGTCTCGTCTAACTGCTGACTTGTCGATGGTTTTGTGTATGTTCTAAGTTCAGAAGTTGAAGTCGATGGTATATTTTCTCTATGATCCACAGACAATGAACCAAATGGTAATTTCTTGGCTCGTAACAGATCGGCTGAAAAATGGTTACTACATAGAAATCTTCTTTTAAGCTCGGGTTCAAATAATTCATGCAAGGACGAATTTCCACAAAACAAAATCCATTTATTGCACCTCTCTTGATCCTTGATAGGAAAGAAACATTTTCTGTCCTATAGAATTTTTTGATGAGTTCTTGCAGTTAATATAGGAGCATTTATTACCAGCCATTATACCAAACAAAACTAAAAAAAAGAGGCATTTAGAATATAATCAACCTATTTATTAATTAATAGCAATATCAATGATTTACATGTCCGTAGCAGGAAAATAAAACAAATCAATTCATAAAGCTACCTTACTTTAGATCATAGATAAAAGAAGAAGGATAGATGTTCAACTCGAATTACGCAGCTGTAACTGCCTTTTAATCTAGAAGGCGGTACGTGAAGCTTTTCCCCAACCCGTTAGATGGCGTTAAAATCACCGAAAAAATGCGAAAAAGTCTCTTTTATTCTTGAATCACCGAATCGTTCCGTAAAAATTCGAAGAAGTCGCATTTATCTTGCTACCCACGTGGTTAGCAAGCGTTGATTACATTTTGACATTTATGTATGGTTTCTACTATTTTCATTGTTGACCTGCATAAAAATTTAGTATTTTCTGCGATTATCGTTTATTTTAAAGCGTATAATATGGGCGGTTCTTATTGTGCTGTTTCTGGTTGTTGGGGCTCAAAAAACCAAAGTAAACATCGTTTTCCGAATCCATACAAATTCAATGTTATGTTTACAAAGTGGGTGGACTTGTGTGGAAATAGAAATTTGCGTCAAATGAGCCCTGAAAAAGTGTATGCTAATTGTAGGGTTTGTAGCCTTCATTTTGTGAAAAGTAGTTTTGGTACCAATAATAAACTGATAAGAACAGCATATCCACAGCTAAAATTACCTGGTAAGTTTTTAATATTCCTTTATGTAATTAACATATTATAGGTTAATATTTTTTTATAGCAAAATGTTTACCCTTTTCTAGTTTTAATCATGGATAATCCACTTCCAACATCAATCGAAGCTATTCCTATTACAGAAAGCCATGGGGAATATTTTCCTAAAGTTATGCCTAAAGTCAATCAGTGTGCTGATGTATTATCCACTACACCCCCTAGGGCAAGTAAGTTTTAAAGATAACAAACTTTACCTTAATTAAAAATAAAAACTTTTACGTATAGTTTATTACGCAAGTGTAGAATTGTGACAAAATTATGAAAACATTTTAATAATGATACTTGAAATTAATAATTTAAAAAAAACTGTATGCATTTATTGTTTGGTTTTACGAATAAATTAATCTTCTTTATATTTATATTTCTAATAAGCACTTATAGCTCATATTTACAAATTTAATACTCTTATTATCATTTTATAATCTTATAATAATTTTATTTCTTATTAGGATGTTGAGAACACCACAAGTAGGAACAGTGATTTTGGTCAAGATAAACCCTTAAAAAGGAAAAAAACTTTACAAGTAGAACGGCAAGCCTTAGCATATGTAATCGGTTATATATCAAAAAAAGTAATGCCAAAAATTAAGGATTGTGACACTTGTAAATCAGCCATATTTACGAAGGTAGAAGAAGATCATGAGGATAATCTTTACACGAGAAGTAAAGAATATTTTAAGGGAAAAGCGATGTTTAAAGTATGTTAACCTAAGTTTAAAAAGACAATGGCATATTGCTATACATTTACAAGTATATTATCTGCACAAATTCATAAAAGGGCTTATTAAACTATATTTTAAATAACTTCACCGACATTAAGGTAAGCAGTTGTCAAATTCATGATATAACTCCAATGATTTTAAAAGATTCGTTGTTCTTAATATCTTCAATTATTTAAAACAAATAAACCTAGTTCTTAAAAACAAGGACAAACGTCCAGTTCCCAAAGATGCAGATCCAATTTTAAAACAGCACAAAAGTATGCCCAACGTCTTTTAAAAAGAAAGTAATTGCTTACTAAATGTTTTTAATTTAAATTTCTAAAAATATTTGTTAAGAATTTTTGTATCAATTAATAATTAGCATTTTTCCCCTCTATCTTTTATAATGAACCAATTGAGAATGTGCCTATGGAATGTGCCACTTTCCCAATAAGACAAAATGATCGATACAACAATGTGTTACATTTTGTTGTTCTACAAGTCAGAATGTCAAAAATGTCTACAGGAAAATGCAATGGACATCCACATTTTGTGAATTTATATGATGAACTTTTGTTCATCGATAAAACAACTTGTCTGTGAAGTTATTTATTTTGTTGAATTCGCCTTAATATGGTTGTGGCACCTCGAGAACATCTGTTACACAAAACTGCGTTTAACCCTATTTATGAATCCAATAAGGGTTCAATTGAACAAATCCAACGAAAATTTTTAAAATACCATGGTTTAAATCTTTTGGTAGTTATCAATATAGAGGCTTTAAAAATAGAATCCTTTTATATACTTTCTTTCAAAATAGCTTCTTGTGAGTACAGACGAAAACACATTTCTATATTAATTACTAGACAATGAACTATACTTGTAATATATTAGAAAATATCTGGTATTGCAGACAAATTGTCTACTGAAATCACCCGTTCACTTTATGTGTTTTTGCCATAATGTCAATATACGTAATCATTCATTATGTGCCATATTAAATTCAGCAAGAAATATGTTTTCAAGACAGAAATACTATTACCTGTAACATTACAGATTGTCAAAAGCAGTTGGGGGTATATTGAATAAGTTTGTTAGTATAATGGTTTATTAAGTTCGTTATATTCACATAGAGCACTTAATTATTAGTAATTATTATTGTTTACAACTAAGTACTTATACTTAAACTTGTAATTTAGAAAATTAAACCTTTTCTGAGATGTCGTTTTTATTTTTGTTTTGTTAAGCATTAATTTTAAAAAGTGTACGATTCTACTCCAACATTATAGAATTTAAATTTACCGCACTTTTAAAAAAGCTTTTCCCCAGGTTGTTTGGTGGCGCTTTTGCTGTCAACTTGTACAGTCATTTAGTTGGACATCTAACCTTTCCTTCATCTATGCTTTAGATAAAACTTGTTTATACTTTATGAAATTAAATAATTACAACTAAATTAATCAAAACTTTACTTACCAAATCTAGCTTCAGTAAATAAATTCACCAAAGAAATAAAAGTGAACTTCGGATTACATAAAAACGAAAAATATTTAACAACCGTCCAAATATACCTTGAAATTTGATAAATAATTCAATCATTTGTACGCACGCTAGTGATGTGTATAATGTTAACCCTTTCGCCATCTAGTGAACAAAACTTTAAATGTGGGTTGAACGTCTAATATTATTTAGTCAATGGTTTAAGGAAATGAATGGTTCAAATCCATGGTAGTATGGTTGAAAGCTTAAATTATTTATATGAAATGCGCCTATTAGTTTCACAGATGGCAGCACATCGTTCAGGCTGTGAATTAATTATCAAATGACACGCGCTTGACCCACGCCGCCATCCAACCACTCCTTAACGACCACGTTCCCTTAAACATTTTATTTTTATATGACGTGGTAGGTTAGACAGTTTCCAGAATGTTAATATTCTGTAAAAATTAAAATACTGGTATCTGTATATGAGCCATTAATCGTTAAGTGTTTGAATAAAAATGTACATTTCAAGAATATGGGTATTTTTAAATATGTTAGAGATAGCCATGGGGAATCCATTTATTAAAACGGAAAATAAATCTCTAATAATTTCTTGTATTACGGATTTAATGCAACACATTTTTGATGTGGGTGACATAGTGCATGTGATTTCTGACGCCCAAAGTGACTATGTTACTCATTCATCCTATAACTCTCTTGTTATGGTTGATCCATTAAAAAATGTAATTAAAACAGATAACATCTATGGAGGAACTAATTGGGTAATTCAAACACAATCATTTAATTCCTTAACAAATATTGTAGAACACCTAAAGTCAAGCACTGTTTGGGATGAATCAATATCACCGAGAGGAAAATTTATTTTTGTTTTACCTTCTACAAATCTAACAGATGTGTATTTAAATCTTTGGATGCATGGCATTTTTAACGCAATAGTAATGTTGCATGAACATGATAAAGTAACTTTTTACACATGTAATCCCCATGAAAACGAAAATAAGTGTGGAAAAAAAGCAAAATTATTCAAATCACAAACGTGTGGGCACGATATAAGCATAAAGTATGAAAATGATATTAGAAATTTTGATAAATGTCTTTTTCTTGTTACAATCCCAGTGGACTATTATCTCTTTCATCTTTTAAAACACTGTAGTATCATGCATTGTTATACATACATACGTGTACTTCAAATAATGGTTGAAAGTTTAAATTTGAGCATTGGCACTGTTCGGACGCCTTTTGATGAAGCAGTCAAACGATATGATTTGGTTGCAACGTTTGATACTGAGGAGTATAGAGATTATTCATATTACGTAGATAACAGTTTAGTTGTTTACTCATGCAAGTTTGTTTGGGTTGTTCCTTCACCTTTGAAAATACCATTAATTAACAATCTAAAATTTATTTTTAAAACAGAAACGTGGATTGCAATTGGAATAACTTTACTATTAATAGTTTTTGTTTGGTGGATTTCTGTTGTAAGCATTCATTATACCAATAAAACCGAAAAGTTGTTAATGGTGTTTAGTAATGTTATAGCACTTTTATTAGGAGTTGGTATAAATAATGTACCTTCAACAGGAGTAATGAAATGTGTTTTTGTGGTTTATTTATTTTATTGCATTCATATTCAAACTGCATTTACATCGAACCTGTTCAATATTGTATCAGTTCCTAAATATGATATAAAAATAAGGAATGTTGAAGATTTGGTTAACTCAGACTATACAATACATGTATATTACAGTCTCTGTAACTATTTCAAAGTAGAAGAACCCGACCATACTTTATACTCTAGAATCAAACATAAATATCAATGTTTAAATGATACCAAAGTAGATGCAATCTATCTTGCGGTATTTAAACGTGAAAGTGCTACCTTACTGATGGATTTGGATGTCATTGTATGGCAACGGGATTATAAAACTATTGCAACAACGATAGAAGATAATGTGGTTATACAATCGAGTTACACTGCAATAAGAATGCGAAAGGGACATTATTTTATGAGGACACTAAATAAAGTCATTACAGTATTAAAAGAATCTGGAATCTACCAAATGACTGAAAAAAATTTTCTCAAAGAATTAGATTATGTTATTGAGCCTTTACGCATAAACTTGGAAATTTTAGCACTTACTTTGGATCATTTGTATGTATTTTTTGTGATTTATGGAGTGGGTTGTTTTATTGCTTCTTTGGCTTTTGTATTCGAGATAACAATCTATAAACTCTTATCAAGAAAAAACAAAACCAGCTTTGTATTGATTGTTTAACAATATTTTTATGTTTGTTTGTTACCACATTTGCACACAATTAGGTGATTCCCTCATTTTAGACAAATTATAATTTAATATGTCTGTTTATTCTAAAGTGAGGTGAGATGTTACTCAACCATAATTATTTATTTTTTAAATTAAATCAATTTCCTTTAGGTGGAGCGGCGTTGAGGGGGTTTGTTAGGGGTGGTTTTTTTGTTTTTAACAAATATTTCTAAAACAGCTGCATATTTCAAAGATAAAAATTTAGAAATATACCTTAGACATATCGATTAATTAATATGTATATATGTTCTATATCTAAATATGTTAGATGCAATTTTTGATATGACGTGTAATTTTGCGACAAAAAATTCCTAAAGTAGAGTTTAAGTGTAAGTTCAAATTTTTTTCATTTTCTGAATACCGATTAATTTAATAAGACAAAATGTAGATGCATTTTTAAAGAAAATTCAATTTTATATAAATTACTTTATAAAGGTTTTGTAATATAAATTTTTAAAATTTTAAAATAAATGTAAAAATTAAATAAATATGATTGAAAATACTGAAACTGTATTATCGATATTTTTATAGAAGTGGTCTGCTTTGGATTTATTCATTAACTTGTATTTATGTCTATGAATCTATCTGACATGAAGTTTACACAGTTTCTGACATAGATTATTGTTTTTGTTTATATATGTTACGTATTGCCATAAGGAACGTTTTCATAACATTAAATTAAAAATTTAAAAAAACTGACAAAACCTCTTGAATCATAGCTAAGAACACCCTCGATCTATTCACCTTTCAAACAAAATAATACTAATTCAAAATCGGTTACTCCGTTAGGAACCTATGATGCAACAGACACACACAGCTACACTTATAAAACCCCTACTTTTTCCTGTGGGGTTGTAGAAGAGGTTGCATAATTATCCTAAAAAATTATTCAAATTATTTCGTTTCTTTCAATTTGCACTTTGTAGGTTGGATGGTCGTGTGTTGTTCCACACCAAGGTATATACATTTGATATTGTACCTACCATATAAATTGCGATTCATATACAGTGTGAGCAAAAAGTATGGAAACAATTCAATAAAAAATTTAGGATTAGTTTACAAAGCGCTCGTACACGTCGATTTCTGTTTTTAAATTCGGTCTTTTTTTCTGCTATTATACACTTTATACCCCCTACCACTTCTTCTCCAGTGACGTCATCATCATTTTTTAAGTAGCAATATATATTTTATTGCACATTCTAGTAGAGAAAAAAATTAGTTAGACCGATATTTGGATTTTTTACGAGTTGACCTCATTCCGGCACTAGCCGTTTTATACCCTAACCCACACGATCCCGATGTGCCAAACAACATTTAGTTGCAGCACGATGGAGCACCACCGCACTATGCCCAACCTGTACGGGAATACGCAGAGGTGGATTGGAAGACGTGGATTTATGGAGTCGCCTGCCAGGTCACCGGACTTAACCCCACTTGATTTCTTTTTATGGAGTCATTTAAAATAAAAATTTATGAAGCAAGAAAACTTGGACGACTTAATTGAGACTAAAAAACGAAATAGCGATTGGACAGGACACAATCAGAAAAGTACAAGACGAAACCATTGCTCGGCTTGGTTATTGCCAAGTCGCTAACGGAACTCAATTTGGGCACTTAATTTAAAATTTCCGGTGCGTATGTTTTTATTTGTCTGTTTCTCTAATTGAGTTCTTGATAATTTAGTTTATCGTTGTAAGTGGTTTGTAATTGTTTTTGTTTACTGTGTGATACGTAATTTAAGATAAAATGTTAATTCTTACTGTTGGTTTTGAAAGATAAAGAAATGTTGCAGGCTAACCTGATTATCTAGTTACATTTTCTACGAATAAAAATAAATTTTTACAAATACGCCTAGGCTTTAACGACAAAAGTTTGACTTTGCCAGCTTAAAAGGGATACGCTGATTCAGAATCTGTGAAACAACAAGTGAGTTGCTAATTAAAAATGTTTCGCGTGACGTCATATTCGTGTATAAAAAGCTGAAACAATTCACTGTCTACGTAAATTCTTGAATATTTCCATACTATTTTTTTCCCATATTCAAATCGATTTTTCTCAAAAATTTTCTTAAGTAACCTATGTTTTACACCGTTGAAAAGTTAATTTTTTTATCTACTAGAATGTGCAATAAAATATAATATGTTGTTAGTTAAAAAACTTATGATGATGTCACTGGAGACGAAGTGGTGTGGGGTATAAAGTGTATAATACCAGAAAAAATACCGCGTTTAAAAACAAAAATCGATGTTTTGCACGAAAATGAATTCTGAATTTTTTATTGAATTGTTGCCATACTTTTTGCTCACACTGTATACGACGTTATTGTTTATGTGTTTATAGTGGAGTTGATTTAATTTAATTTACATGTATAAGGTTAATTTATACAGAATGCATGGTCAAATGTTAATTAGTTGACCAATCGCCTCTATTAACTGTAATATATAAGAAAAATTGATTATTCTTGTATTTCACTTAATTTAGTGTTCCTTTGTAGATTCCTTGTTCACAGAGTTATATAGTGGTTTCGTATTGTACAGTTTTTAAATAAAAATGTTCCTAACCCAAATTGTATTTTATATTTAACGTTAAGTTACCATAAAATTGAAGTTATAACAGATTCAAACGGCCTTACAACACCGTACAAGTAAATATCCGCAAGTGCCAACTATTTGAATTACATTAAACGGTAAGTCAAACCGAGTAATATTTTTCGGCGCCACACTGTTTTGAATCGGGTAAAATTACGCTAACAAAATATGGTGCACTGCTACAAAACAGGGAAGAATACGTGAAGTTACCTTTTGCAGCAATCAGCGGGTCGAACACTTCGTTTATTATCCCCTTAGGTCGAATCTAAAAAGTAATGTTCTAAAGCCTAAAACATCAAGGTACTTTATGATTTTACCAGAAATAAACGTGTAAACTCACAAACCAATCCTGATACTATAAAATTTGAAATTCTAAATTTTACTTAACATCTTCAAAAAAAATTCCACTGTCCTTATCTTACTTGATATCAAACAGTCAAACTGAAATGAGATCATCAACAAATCTGAATGATGCATTTCCACATTCCCGATTTGAAAATGACATCTTGAGATCACTGCCAATGAATAGATCCAAACCCATTAAAAAAAACTGTATCCAAACAAAACATAACATCTGTGCGTGATACGTTATCTCAACATAAGGTGGGCTATAAAAATTAACAGTAACTCTATGTTGTAGGGTAAACTAGGTAGTTATTGGACGCTCGGGAGTTATTGGACACCTCACTTATATTTACAAAAAACAAGAATTCTGCGTTTAGTAAATTAATGAGTTTTCCTTAGATGTCGCCGTTTTATTATTTGCGGCTATATTCACTCAAATGACATTTAGTTGACGCTTTTGTTTTGGCGCCAAATATAAGTTCGTCTTGACATGCACCAAACAGGCGGGTTTCTTAGGAGTTAATTTAGAAAAGTTGTGTGAATTTTAGCGTAACAAATAGTGATAAAAGTTTAGTAAAGTGATCCACCAAAAAATATCAGGTAAGAGTATGTTGTAACTTAGTATTATGTGGGAACCTAGTGTTTTTCCACTATTTCATGCAATTCAATTTAAATAGTAATATTCGCAGCGGAACCAGTTATTGGACGCCTGTCCAATAACTGGTTGCGAAATGTCCTATAATTAAAATAAAAGGGTTCCTTTATGTGTCTAGTTTCCGAAAATGCCAAAGAAGAATGCCTATAATGCGGAACCGATGGAAACCGCAATTAATGAGGTAAATAACAATAACATGTCATACAGAAATGCGGCACACAAATACGGAGTACCCAAGTCAACGCTGGAATTCAAAGTAAAAAATCCAGATCACAAAGACACATGCGGACCATCTCCAATCCTTTCATTAAGAGAAGAGTCTGAGCTTGCAAGGTAAAACTAGTTTGACTACCTTGCCACCTACGTTTAACAGTTAACTATTTTTTATTTGGTAGATGGATAGAAGGGCTAGCGTCAAAAGGATTTCCCAGGAAAAAGGACGACATTTTAAACAGCGTCCAGAAATTTTTGACAGATAATCCACGCCTTAATCCATTTAAGAAGAACAGACCTGGTGACAGTTAGTTAAAGGTAATACATTTGAATGTTATTTGGAAAATACGGATTATTAAAATTATGTTCTATATTTTAGGCATTCTTGAGAAGACACCCAACAGTCGTGGTGAGAACAAGTGAATCAGTAAGTGCTCCCAGCGCTTGTGTCTTCGAATCTGATGTACGGAAATGGTTTAAAGATATAAACGATTATCTAGTTTCAAAAAATATAAACATTGATGATGACCTTTCGAGAATATACAATGGGGATGAAACTGGATTTAAAATTTGCCCAGAAACAGGTAAAGTTTTCGCCGGAAAAGGGTCGAAGAATGTTTATTCTGTAGAAAAGGGATCACCTAAGGAGAACATTACGGTAATGTTCTATTTTCTCCTTCCGGATTAATTTGTCCGCCAATGATAATTTATCCCTATAAGAGAATTCCGGAAAAAATAAGTGCGACTGTTAATCCTGATTGGGGAATCGGACGATCTGATAATGGGTGGATGACTTCGGAGACATTTTTTAATTACGTTAAAAATATATTCTATCCATTCTTGGTTCAAAATAATGTACAGTTTCCTGTTATATTATTTTTGGACGGCCACAAATCTCATTTAACGTATGACTTGAGCCTGCTTTGCAACGAGCTAAACATCGAAGTCATCGCCTTATACCCAATGGCACACGAATTCTCCAACCATGCGATGTGGCGGTATTTAGGTCGATCAAACTGGGATGGAAAAAGGCTGTGAGGGAATTTTATGAGGAAAATCCAGGGCAAGTCTTAAACAAAATTACATTCGCTCCACTTTTGGAAAAAGTAGTCAAAAATAATGTTCAAAAAGTGACCCTAATTCATGGATTCCGTGCGTGTGGTTTATTCCCCTTCAATCCAGATATTGTTGACTACACAAAGTGTTTGGGAAAGGAAAATACACCTACTGAGGTAATAACATGGGAACCTTGTCATTCATAAATATCACCTATATAATAATCATTTTTGTTTTTAGGTACAAGTTCCCTGACATATGGATCAAACTACATTTGTCAGTTTGGCTGGGGAAGATTTAATAAAAAGATTTAAATCATTCGATTAGGGAGGGTATTAATGAAGAGTTTATGACGTTGTACAAAATGTGGAATTATTTTAAAAAACCAGTTTCTTTGCTAAATGAGAAAAAAGATGACGTGGGCATGTCAGAAGTGGCAGTACCATCTGAGCATCAATCTCAGAATGAATCAAAAGTTAAGGTCATACAGAATATTGTCCTAAAACAAGCGAATACAAATGCTAGCTATAGTTTGCCATCTACTAGTAAAAGCATTGGTGTCTATTTGGAAGAACCAGAAAAACCAGCAAGAAAGAATAAACGTGATATCGAAAGGGTTTCATTTGATCTAACGTCAAGGAATTATCAAGAGAGTTTTGAAAGGAAACGTGCCTTAAAGTTGGAAGAAGAAAATAAAAAATTGGAGAGAAAACGAAAGAAAGAAGAGAATGCAGCAGCAAAAGCTTTGAAAAAAACTGTACGAACTTCTGACAATAACAATTCATGCATTGTATGCAAAGTTCGTACCATAAAAAACAACTACCTAACATGTGATACCTGCAAAAAAAAGGATTCGCCGTCGATGTGTTCCAAAAACGTATGAAGCATATGTTCCCGATGAGGATGAGGATGACTTGTTTATGTGTCATATATGTTATACTGAGGAAAGTGATGAAGATGTTAATTCAGAAATAGAAAGTGAAGAAGATAGTGAAATAGATGATCGAAGGGAAATCGACAGAGAAATAGGTAAAGAATCGAAAGACAATGTCAAAACAGTAAAAAAAAAATAAATAATACGACAGTTCCTAAAAACCAAAATGCTGAAAAGAGAATAGAAACACAATGCGAAAACGAAAATGAAGCGGTAGAAGGCAATTCCATAAATCTTAAAGAACACGTTGACAAAATGTTGGAACAGAAACCAGATCTGATGGAAATGGAGGTCGACAAGTTATTTAGCATGTACCAAAATGAGATAAAAATGTGTAATTTTAGGTAAATAAAAAAAAATTTTGAACATGGATTTGAATTTGTTATTACCTAGGTAGGTATAGGCTAACTTAGAATCACTAGCCCCCACTGTCCAATAACTGAAAATGTTGTGTCCAATAATTAAAATTTTTGTCCAATAACTAGTTTTTTCTTACCTTCAAATGTTTTCTTTAATTTCTAAAAGAACCATATTTATTAGAAGTATTTAAGACTCATTATCTAAAAATATCATATGTAATAAGATTTGACAAAGGCAAATTAAGGTAATTTGAAAAATACTTCAACGGTTACAATTTAAAAACCTAAAAAAGCTTAACTGTCCAATAACTACCTAGTTTACCCTAGCTGTAATAATAAAAATGTTCATGTGTATCTTTTTGGTTTGATAGAGTTGAATTATTATTTTTTTCAAACCACGTTTTACGCTATTCAAGCTGGCATAACTGTACTTAAATAGTGACAAATAAAATATTATATCCTGTCTTTTGAAAGCTTAGATTTTGAAGCAGCTTTTATAGCATTTGCTACTATCTATCAACTTTTTTAGAGAATTGTGTGTGTATAAACTTTTTCCTTTTTTTTTAAGAAAATGGTAACTTCACAGTTCTAATCAATTTAATTAGTGGTTGTGAAGATTCCGGCTGATCATAAGCTATCCATCCTTACTTGAAATTTAATATAGAATACAGTAGTAGTGCTAAAGTTCTCCCAGAATTTCTAAGTTTTTGGGTGAATGTAGTTTTTTTGGAAAAAATTAAAATAATTTTTCTTTAAGTGGGTGTGTGAAATGGATTTTTTTTAAAATTGTGTATTTGAGTCACATTTATGTTGTTCTATCACCCAATTTTAACACTAGGTCTAGCCCACTAGATATGTATATATATATATATATATATATATATATATATATATATATATATATACATATATATATACATACATACATATATATATATATATATATATATATATATATATATATATATATATATATATATATATATATATATACAGGGTGTTTGGTACATCGATGCAAATATTTAAAGGGGTGATAGACTACGTTATTTTGAGTCGATTTAAGCAAACATACCTATATACCAAGTGTTACCGTTTTTGAGATAACGCCACTTTTAATATTTCTTGATTTTACCGTGCTTTTCAGCAAATATCGAAGTGTACAAGAGTAACAAGCCGTCTTATCGCAAACTTACACTAAGTTTTTTTATTCCTTATGAAGTGGTTGTTCATATTCTTTTATCAGAAAAGCCTAAAATGCCTTTGGTTCTTGCCTGGAACTTCTTAAACATGAAAGTTTTAATTTGTAAAAAAGCAATCACTAAAATTCAAACGTGGATTTAGTCCATAATCTTTCGTTAATTTTTTTTCCAATTTCAGTAAAACTTCCTTGGGCAATGGTCTTTAAGATAGAATGAATAGATTTACAAAAAAAAATTACAAATTGGAAAAATTTAATTTAATTACCAAAGTACCCCCTAGGCGCATTCGCCAAAACGTAAAATAGCCCTTCATTATTTAGTTTAGATAGTTTAAAAAAAGCAGATTTTTAGAAAATGTCCGATTTATTAAAACATTAATAGTATTATTATTGGTGTTCAAAATGAGATCCACCGTTTCGAATACAATTTCGAGCCTGTTTTAGTACTGCACGAGGCAAACATCATTTTGAACCACAATTCTATCCCTTACTTTTAGTGGTACGATATTCAAAATTTTGATAAGATATTTATACTATACTGATGTGTAATGGAAAGAAAGGATGCTGGTTTGCAATATCTTTTTATCTCTTTCATACATGAATAAAATGTTCCCATATTCTTCATTAGAAGAATATCAGGAAAGATATCCAGATAGGCGACTTCCTGATACCCGGGTATTTTCTAATGCATATCGCCGTGTACACGAACATGGAAATTTGTCTCATCGTGAACCTGGAATTAATAATTGTCAGTACGCGGTCCATGTTGATGAGCAAATTTTTGAAGTTTTTAATGCTGATCCCACAAGGAGTATCAGAGAGGTAGCGCAGCAACCAAACTTATCTGTTTGGAAAGTTTGGACCGTTCTTAAACCAACATCCTTTCCATTACACATCAGTACAGGTTTTAGAAGACAAAGATCTTCTACAGAGGTTGAATTTTTGTCGATTTCTTTTAAACGCAGACATCGAAGATGAACTCTTTTTGAAAAGTATACAGTGGACAGACGAATCACAATTTACAAGGAAATTACTAATTTCTATAATTTGCATTTCTGGGCAAACAGTCATGAAAATCCCCACATGAAAAAACCATCGCGGTTTCAGTACAAATTTAGTGTGAACGTTTGGGCAGGGATTATTGGCAAAACACTAGTTTGACCTTTCTTTTTACCGAACACTTTAAAAGGTCAGAATTATTTGCAGTTTTTAATAGATAATCTTATCGATATTTTGGATGACATACCACTAAATGTAAGGGATAGAATTGTGTTTCAAAGCGATGGATGCCCCATGCACAATACTGTAGCAGTAAGGGAATTTTTGGATCAGAATTTCCCTAATCGTTGAATAGCAATAAATGGTCCAATATTATGGCCACCTAGGTCACCTGACCTAACCCCCGATGATTATTATGTTTGGGGAAGATCAAAACAATTAGTTTACAAAGTCGAAATTCTCAATCGGGAACACTTAATCGAAAGAATAAACGACGCTTTCATTCAAATGAAGAGAGAGATTAATTTCAGTATTACAACGAGGGATATAAGAAAACGGGCTCGAAATTGTATTCGAAACGGTGGATCTCATTTTGAACACCAATAATAATACTATTAATGTTTTAATAAATAGGACATTTTCTAAAAATCTGCTTTCTTCTAGGCAAGAACCAAAGACATTTTAGGCTTTTCTGATAAAAGAATATGAGCAATCGCTTCATAAGGAATAAAAAAACTTAGTATAAGTTTGGATAAGACAGCTTGTTACTCTTGTACACTTCGACATTTGCAGAAAAGCACAGTAAAATCAAAAAATATTAAAAGTGGCATTATCTCAAAAACGGTAACACTTGGTACATAGGTATGTTTGCTTAAATCGACTCAAAATCACGTATTCTATCACCCCTTTAAATATTTGCATCGATGTACCAAACACCCTGTTATATATATATATATATATATATATATATATATATATATATATATATAATAAGTGGGTAATCTTGACTGATAATGAATATAAGATAAGTTTATTGGGGAATGCAGTCAATTATGAAGGCCAAAAGTAAAAACCCTTTGTTAATGTGCCAAGCTTTCGGAATGCTTTATTCCTTTATCAAGACAAGCTACTATAAATATAATTAAATTATTTATAAATTAAATAACAATAAGAAACATACCTAACGTGAGTTAAATAATAAAGTTAAAAACAGAACTAACAATAGGAATTTGCAGGAAACTAAATTTAATTGACAGTGTGTCAATAGTAAAACTAAATGGAATGTGACATAATACAAATGGTTAGTTACGTATTAAAAACATTAACAACGGTAAGTGTTATGTTATCAAAAAGGAAAAAGAACATTAACAAAAATTACTAGAAGAATGGACAATATTAACTAAAAGTTTACCACATTTTAGAGACAAAATTTTTTTTTTTTTTTTTTTTTTGTATATATTAACTATTAGTAGAAATTTGATTAAAACTATGTTCATAAGATAAGATGTAATTATAAATAATGCTAAGTTTATTAATATCTGATTTTTTATTAAGAGTGTTGCTGTTTTCATTAATGCAGACCATTTCACGAAAAAGACGTTTAGTTAAATTATTTTCTTTGCATAATATAGTAACTTCATTAAAATTCATGTCATGATTTTGTTGGATGACATGCTCAGCTAACTACATGAAGCAATTTTCCTTCTGCAATCACTTTTGTGAGAGGTTATTCTCCTAATAAATTTCTAGATGTTTGCCCTATGTACACTTTAAAACAATCCTTACATGGGATAGAATAAACTATATTTGAATTTTCTAAAGTTGTTAAGGGAGATTTAATTTTAGTATATAAGTTACGTAAAGTTTTGATGTTACTTGTGGCTATCTTGGCATTGAGTGCCTTGAGAACTTTTAATATCTGAAATGAACATTTACAGTTCACATATGAAAGATATGATAACAATTGCATACCATTCTTAGATATGTTGATCCACAGAGACTTTCACAACATATTACGTACAGAATGGTATAGAAAACCTTTTTAGTTTTAGTTTTAGTTTAGTATATAAGTTACGTAAAGTTTTGATGTTACTTGTGGCTATCTTGGCATTGAGTGCCTTGAGAACTTTTAATATCTGAAATGAACATTTACAGTTCACATATGAAAGATATGATAACAATTGCATACCATTCTTAGATATGTTGATCCACAGAGACTTTCACAACATATTACGTACAGAATGGTATAGAAAACCTTTTAGTAATCGATTCATTAGTTATCACTCACAACATCCTTTTAAGATGAAAACCAATCTTGTCTTAGCATTAAAAATAGAGTCATAAAACTTTCTCATATTAATTACCTTAAAATGGTCTTAATACACTTAGAAATATATTACTAGAAAATTCTTTTCCTAGATATTTACTTAATAAACTTATTTTCAATACACCGCATTGTATTAATTCTAAACAAAATTTCGAACAAAATAATAATATTAATCATGACAATAATAGTATATCATATGGTTCATTGCCTTATATACCTTTTCTCACACCTCAGATATTAAAAGTTCTCAAGGCACTCAATGCCAAGATAGCCACAAGTAACATCAAAACTTTACGTAACTTATATACTAAAATTAAATCTCCCTTAACAACTTTAGAAAATTCAAATATAGTTTATTCTATCCCATGTAAGGATTGTTTTAAAGTGTACATAGGGCAAACATCTAGAAATTTATTAGGGAGAATAACATCTCACAAAAGTGATTGCAGAAGGAAAATTGCTTCATGTAGCTTAGCTGAGCATGTCATCCAACAAAACCATGACATGAATTTTAATGAAGTTACTATATTATGCAAAGAAAATAATTTAACTAAACGTCTTTTTCGTGAAATGGTCTGCATTAATGAAAACAGCAACACTCTTAATAAAAAATCAGATATTAATAAACTTAGCATTATTTATAATTACATCTTATCTTATGAACATAGTTTTAATCAAATTTCTACTAATAGTTAATATATACAAAAAAAAAAAAAAAAAAAAAAAATTTTGTCTCTAAAATGTGGTAAACTTTTAGTTAATATTGTCCATTCTTCTAGTAATTTTTGTTAATGTTCTTTTTTTCCTTTTGATAACATAACACTTACCGTTGTTAATGTTTTAATACGTAACTAACCATTTGTATTATGTCACATTCCATTTAGTTTTACTATTGACACACTGTCAATTAAATTTAGTTTCCTGCAAATTCCTATTGTTAGTTCTGTTTTTAACTTTATTATTTAACTCACGTTAGGTATGTTTCTTATTGTTATTTAATTTATAAATAATTTAATTATATTTATAGTAGCTTGTCTTGATAAAGGAATAAAGCATTCCGAAAGCTTGGCACATTAACAAAGGGTTTTTTACTTTTGGCCTTCATAATTGACTGCATTCCCCAATAAACTTATCTTATATATATATATATATATATATATATATATATATATATATATATATATATGTATATGTATATGTATATGATATATATATATATATATATATATATATATATATATATATATATATATATATATATATACATATCTAGTGGCTAGACCTAGTGTTAAAATTGGGTGATAGAACAACATAAATGTGACTCAAATACACAATTTTAAAAAATCCATTTCACACACCACTTAAAGAAAAATTATTTTAATTTTTTCCAAAAAAACTACATTCACCCAAAAACTTAGAAATTCTGGGAGAACTTTAGCACTACTACTGTATTCTATATTAAATTTCAAGTAAGGATGGATAGCTTATGATCAGCCGGAATCTTCACAACCACTAATTAAATTGATTAGAACTGTGAAGTTACCATTTTCTTAAAAAAAAAGGAAAAAGTTTATACACACACAATTCTCTAAAAAAGTTGATAGATAGTAGCAAATGCTATAAAAGCTGCTTCAAAATCTAAGCTTTCAAAAGACAGGATATAATATTTTATTTGTCACTATTTAAGTACAGTTATGCCAGCTTGAATAGCGTAAAACGTGGTTTGAAAAAAATAATAATTCAACTCTATCAAACCAAAAAGATACACATGAACATTTTTATTATTACAGCTAGGGTAAACTAGGTAGTTATTGGACAGTTAAGCTTTTTTAGGTTTTTAAATTGTAACCGTTGAAGTAACAAATTAATTGATTGACGTGAGTGACATAATTGTGAATTATGTCACTCACGTCAATCAATTAATTTGTTCACCAGTAATTTTCCATTTAATTACGTTTTTCTGATGAAGGTTAAAATTTTTAACTGAAATATATAAAAATAGTAATAAATATTATCACATTTTGGCTTTTTACCTGTATGCCTACTGGAACTAGGAAATCCCAGCATTATCCTTTAAATATAATATATATATATATATATATATATATATATATATATATATATATATATATATATATATATATATATATATATACAGGGTGAATCTTATCTAATCCGCCATAATTAAAGGAGTGCTAGAACTCATCATTCTAAGCAAAAAGTTCATATGTACATGGGTCTGGAAATGCTTCGTTTCCGAGATACAGGTGTCAAAGTTGAAAAAGAAATCGCGTTTTCTTCAATATCTTTCGACTGTTTCGAAATAATTTCATGAAATTTCGTATGTGGAGGTTTTTGGGATCACAAATTTAAATTTGTGGTCCATTTAGTTGTGGTTTTAGGGCGCCAGCGCAACCATTTCGACCCCTTTAAATCGTCGCAATTTTTTGTGCTACACTGTATACCATTTTGGACTAGAAAAATCGATCTTCCTATCTTTTCTGCTAAAAAAAGGTATATCTTAGTGAAGTAGCTAGGAGCAACCCTTTCCGAGAAAAATGCATTTAAAGCTCATGATGCATGCACATTTTCGGAGGGTATTCTTTTGACAGGTTTAACAATGGGGATTCTTACTTGTTTACTTATGTGTCTGCTCTAGCAACTTCACTTTTTTTAGCAGAAAAGATTTGAATTTGTCATCCCAAAAAAACCCCATATAAAAAATTTCATGAAATTATTTCGAAACAGTCGAAAGATATTGAATAAAACGCGATTTATTTTTCAACTTTGACACCCTGTATCTCGAAACAAAGCATTTCCGGACCCACCTACTATGAACTTTTTGCTTAGAATGATGAGTTCTAGTACTTTAATTTGATTAGATAGATTCACTAATATATATATATATATATATATATATATATATATATATATATATATATATATATATATATATATATATATATATTCCATTTTGTTCTTCTGGATTCTCTCCGTGTTTCTTAACGTTTATTTTTCCTCTACGTTTCTGTTCCATTTCATAGAAACATTTTCAAAAACTGTGACACGTAGTTGACGTGAACAGTATATGCTGATATACCTAATATTAGTGTTCTATATCAGTAGATTGAGATCTACGTGTATGACTACGTGTAACAGCACCGTGTTGCTCTAGTGAAGAATCATTTGCTTCAGTGTTATGATTTACAAAAAGGAGCGTGTAGTATGCTTCGTATAAGAGGTTTCCATATATGTGCTACTCGTTTGCCGTCATCCCTTTTGTTTAATGAGTGAGGTCGTCTTTCTATCTAAAGGGCTTCTCAGATTATTCTTCTTTGTAGTGTGTTTTCTGGAGCGAGCAATTCAACTCCGTCAATGTTAATTTTATGTTCAGTTTCTATGGTATGACTTGCTAAAGATGATGATAGAACTTTTTGTCTAATCGATAGGTTATGTTCTTGTACTCGTACAAAAATTCTTCTATTTGTTTTTCCAATGCAAGATTTATCAATTACATTTTATTTCATAAACACCTTCATTATCGCCAAGAACTTTATCTTTAGGATTAAGAGGTAATTGGGAAATGGTCTTATATGGCTTGAAAACGACTTTGAACTCATGTTTGGGAAATTTTCTTGCAATTCTATCTGTGACACCTTTCATATAAGGTAACATGAGTAGCTTTCTATTATGGTTTCCAGTTTGATTAATGTGGACTGTACGTTGTGTTTGTTGCTTCTTTATTATTTTACTAATTTGAGTTGAACTCTTAGATTTCGCATTAAGATAACGATTAGTGTGTTCACCTTTTCTATAAACCGTATGATCGAAACCACCTTGATAGTTTCTTATTACGAGTAAATCTAGAAAAGGTAGTGCACGGTTTCTCCCTTTCTCTACAGTAAATTTTATGTTGGGATGAATGTTGTCTATGTGAGCTAAAAATTGATCAATGATAGTGAGACCGTGTGACCAAACAGTAAAAATGTCGTCAACATACCTATACCAACATTTTGGTTTTAGGTCAGCAGTGGTGATTGCTCGTGATTCAAAATCATCCATGTAGATATTAGTGAATGCAGGACAAAGCGGAGAACCCATCGGTGCTCCCTCTATTTGTTTATAAAATTCATTATTGTACATAAATTAAGTAGAGTTCATGCAATGCCTTATAAGTTTTGTAACATCACCATCAATATTATGTTTGTTTTGGAGAATGTCAACGGTATCATTAATTGGAACTTTAGTGGACAAAGAAGTAACATCAAACCTAACTAACACGTCTTGACAACTAAATACTACTTCTTTGAGCTTGGTTAAAAGTCAAACGAATTTTTGTATATAAGATTTAGATTTTTCACTAATGGGTTGTAATATTCTGGCTAAGTAGCTTATGTGTAGATGAGTTATATCCGCTTACAATTGGTCTTAAGGGTCAAGCATGTCCTTTGTGTACTTTAGGAAGGCCATATGTTTTTGGTATTCTGGAGCTTTCTTCCCTTGGAATTATAGTTTGTTTAAATAATCAATACCATTGATCAATTTTTAGGCCACATAAACAACATTCATACCAACATAAAAATTACTGTAGAGAAAGAGACAAAACGTGCTCTACCTTTTCTAGATTTACTCATAATAAGAAACCATCAAGGTAGTTTCGATCACACGGTTTATAGAAAATATACTCACACTAATAGTTATCTTAATGCGAAATCTAGTCACCATCCATGCAACTGCTGTAGTTGAAACACTATTCATAAGATCACTTCGATTAACAGATGAAAAGCATCGACCGGGTGAATTACAAAGTCTTGCTTCAATTTTACTTAAAAATGGTTATAGTTCAACTCAAATTAATAAAATAATGAAGAAGCAACAAACACAACGTACAGTCCACATTAATCAAACTGGGAACCATAATAGAAAGTTATTGCTGTTACCTTATATAAAAGATACCACAAATAGAATTGCAAGAAAATTTCCCAAAAATGGGTTTAAGGTCGTTTTCAAGCCATATAAGACCATTTCCCAATTACCTCTTAATCCTAAAGATAAAGTTCTTGGCGATAATGAAGGTGTTGTAATTGATGAATCTTGCATTGGAAAAACAAATAGAAGAATTTCTGTACGAGCACAAGAACATAACCTATCGATTAGACAAAAAGTTCTATCATCATCTTTAGAAAGTTATATCATAGAAACTGGACATAAAATTAAAATTGATGGAGTTGAATTGCTCGCTCCAGAAAACACACTGCAAAGAAGAATAATCAGAGAAGCCATTGAAATAGAAAGACGACCTCACTCATTAAACAAAAGGGATGGCGTCCAACGACTACTACATATATGGAAACCTCTTATATGAAGCATAACACCAGCTCCTTTTTATATATCATCACAAACGACACCAAATACTCACAATGAAGCAAATGATTCTTCACTAGAACAACACGGTCTTGTTACACGTATTCATTCACGTAGATCTCAATCTACTGATAGAGAACAGTAATATTAGGTATATCAACATACCCTGTTCACGTCAACTACGTGTCACAGTTTTGGACTTCTTGAAGAAGGTTTCTAAGAAATAGAACCGAAACGTAGAAGAAAAATAAACTTTAAGAAAGACGGAGAGAATCCAGAAGAATTAAATGGAATAATTAATAAATATAAATGAATATATATATATATATATATATATATATATATATATATATATATATATATTCTCTCAGACTCAGTCAGGCGGTCCCGAGACCGTAGAGCACTTGGATGGTGTGAGTGTTTTGAAGCGTTGATAAAGAGTAAATAGATGGTTAGGTTAGTTATATATAAACCATAAAAAAACTAATACAAAAGGCTTATGATGATAATAAGAATATCTACCTTTGTCTTTTGGAATATCGTAACACTCTTATCTCTGATAAATTGCCATCACCGGCACAATTACTTTTTGGCCGTCGCTTAAAAGGAATAGTACCTACAAATCAACAATTACTGATACCAAAGCACAAACCTACTGATTATCTAGAAATCAATAAACAAAACCAGCTGAAAACTAAACAATATTATAATAAATTTGCTAAGGAATTACCAGAAATTCAAAATCAAACAAAAGTTGTACAAAATTTGCATAATAAAAAATGGGACACCTCAGGTACAGTCATAAATAAGAACACGAATAGACCAAGATCATATGTCATCAGGACTCATGGAAAGGGCAATATAATCAGTAGAAATAGAAGACATTTACTGCCAGTAACAAATAGTAATAACAACCCTCCACTACCTGCGCATCTATTTGCAACGCCGTTACCTGCATGTGAGCGTGGTGCTCACGTCTGTGTATTTTCAACAATACACTCGATTAACTTGTAATAAAAAGCACTTTATGACTACCAAAATAAATTTATTTATGTTAACTACTATAATTACACAAAATCTATACTATTTTGAAAGAAAATTGATATTACATATTGTATTAAATAGCCTATTCAGAGTCGTCGTTGGTCCAACATCGCGTGCAAATAGGTTTCGTATGCTCGCCACAAATGGGTAAATTACAGTTTGCTTTAGTGCATTTAGTTTTAGTTTTTCTATTTTTCCTTTTTGGACAAAATGCACATTTAGCAGTTTCACTTGGTCCTGCAATTGTTGTGGTTTCTATCTGAAGTCCAAGCTGTTCCTGGATCTGCATGCGTAATAGAACTGGTAGCGTGGGTATTTGAAGTCGTTTGACTTGATGTGACTTGGCTAGTTCCAGACCCAAATCGTTCAGAAATATTCGATCATTCAGAAATTTTCGTCGTGGCATTTGAAGCTTAGTGTTTTCGAAAAAAATAATATTGCTATTAATTCCGGCAATGTTCAACAATGTAAAAAATATTGTCAGCGGCCACCTACAGCTAACACGTGATACAGAACATAAGCTTTTTAGTTTGTCTACGACATCAACGCCCGATTTTGTTTGATTATAAAATGTAATAACTTCAGGCTTATGTTGGTCACCTGACAAAGGATCTATAACATCTTCATCGTGCATTGTTGATAACATAAGCACATTTTTATTCTTTTGGGGCACATACGACACCAACAAACAATCTTTTCTAAAACCAAATATACTACTATGTAGCGGCCTTTGTTTTGTTTCTTTAAATAGGGAGGGAAGCTCGCGTTTGTTTTTTCGCAAAGTTCCAACCTATGTTGTTTGGAACTCTTTTCCTAACAAATCTTTCGCAAGGGGAATCGACGTAAAAAAATTGTCGCATGTGACATTTCTCCATGTTTTTACTATGGGCTCAACCAATCTTTTTACTAAAGCACTAGAGGAATTGTCTTGCTGATAAGGCCCTTCAGGTTGTTTACCTGCATAAATTTCCATTTTGGAGATATACCACCACTTTAGCTTCGGCAAGTGCGTAAATCTTTATTCCATATTTCGCTGGTTTACTCGGTATGTATTGCTTGAAGCTGCATTTTCCACGGAATGCTTCCAACATTTCATCAATTGTTGTTAGCGGTCCTAATTCATAGTTGTGCATACACTTTTGCACAAAGTTTTCAAAAACCTCTCTAATTGGTGCTAACTTGTCAGTTATTTTCCTCTCCTCCCTCGTGTGGATATCGTCAAATCGCACTGCTCTTAGCAACAACTGAAAGCGGTTTTTCGACATAACATTGCGGAAAATTTGGGGTCCATTTACACTCCATAAGTCGTCGACATTGACATGGGAAGCTTTCCAGGTTCCAGCCAAATATAGCAAGCCAAATAGAGCTTTAACTTCTTCAATATCTGTGTCTACAGGATTTCTAGGCCGGGTGATTCTTTCGCGAATTTTCGCCAAATATATATTAGTACAAGACACAATTTTAGTAATTAAGTCATCAGAAAAAAGTAAACTCCAGCATTCCAAAATAGTCTTTGCGTCTCTAGCGGCACCCTTTACACCAGGTCGCGTTGTGACTTTATTACGGGCAGCAATTTTTTTGCTTTTTTTTTCACAGTGAACATTCCATAAGGTTGTTCGTCTTTGCCTAAGAGAGAAAAAATATTTTTATTTTTGATGAAAGGCTATAATATAATATATATTGCGTTACTTACCCACGTAGATAGGCCTTTGTTTTGCAGACATACAGGCACTTTCACCACTATCCTCATTTGCGGAAGTATCGCTGCCATTGTTTTCAATTTGTTCCTCAATATTATCTATCTCATCATCGTCACTGTCATCTAGTGACTCCAGAATTATATCCGATTCATTTTTCAATTCCTCATACCATTGCAATAATTGTTGTTCTTTTTTATTATATCTTTTTTATTATATCTACCTACTTATAGGCTGCTGGACGTAAGTGGATGCTTTGCATCTGCACAAACTAAATTCCTAACACGCGTACCTGCACAGTGAGGAGACCGCTCACAGCAACAACACGCACGTGCAAATACTTCTCTAGAACTGAACACAAATCCACAAATTTGTGAACACCCCCTCCCTTACAAAAGCTGTAAATAACACATTCCTGAGCGGTTAAGGCCGTAAGTACAGTCCCGTCAAAATTATAGAACAAAATAGGATAGATGTGAGCGATTCGCTCATAGCGTAGGTAATGGAGGGTTAAAAAAGGATGACAACTTTGATGAACTATTTGATAAATACATTGAATTACAAAACAATCCTAACACTAATATCAATAAGAGGGATCAGACTTGCATTTCGGGTAGTGACAATGAGAAACTTGTAACAAATAGTAATGATGCAACCACTGTGATTAGTCGATCGGGAAGAGAAATCAGGGAACCCATTAGATATAAGGATTATGTATAATTAATAATTGTAGTAAGTTAACGTGTTAAAAATAAAAAGGGGGAGATGTTGTATTAGGTATTAAAGTAGATTAGGCAACGTCGCTATTAAGCACGAGTGGAGAACTGGCATCATGCACAGGCATGGACGGGACGCGATCCACTGACAATGACACGGCTTTGGCCTAGTTATACATGTTAAGTATAATAAAGATATTAATAATAATAAAAGCTTTTATTCATAAATATATAACTAACCTCATTATGTAAAATAGCCTTTGTGAGAGGTATCTTTTCTTTTATCATAATTAAATTATGTAGACAAATGGTACCTTGCACGATTGCTATTGCTGTTGTCATACTTGTATTCAGTGGTTTACGATAAATTCGCCACTTTGCTGTTAAGATTCCAAAACTGTTTTCAATTACCCGTCTTGCTCGTGACAAACAGTAATTGAAAACCCTCTTGTCAATAGTTGAAACACCATTTCGATGGCGTGGATAAGGTCGCATCATGTTTTGAGTGAGCTGAAATGCTTCATCAGCAATGAAAACATACGGTAGACAAGGTCCACCATTTGGTAATGCATTAGGAAGTGGGATCAATTAATTATTATAACACTTCTGCGAAATAATGTAAATACCTACCTGCAGCATAACATGTTTACCATCTATAGCTCCGATGCAGTTGGGAAAGTTCCATCTAATCCAAAAATCACTAGCTATGGATAACCATGTTTGTTCTGATGGAACAGGTAACACCTCCATTTGGAAATTATCCCAAATAGCTTTTAATGTCTCTGGTATAATTTTAGTAGCAGTGGCCTTCCCAATGCGATAACTGTACGCAATTGATGTAATACTGTCACCAGTTGCCAAATATCTTGGAGAAATGTTCATTACAGCATGTACAATTACATTATTTCATAGAAAAAAATATGTTACCTGAGGGTTAATGCCAATCGTGTTGCAGAAGGAATTGGTTCTCTAGACCAATGGATTTTTGCGATTGTAGGCTCTATTCTTTGTTATATAATTAAAAGTGTTTCTACTCCTTCACATATAATTAAATAACAAACTGCTATTTTCAATTTTTAATTCAGCAAAAAGATTGTGGTCTCCTTGACGACTTCTGTTTTGTATAATGTTATTAATCCACACTTTTCTTCGTTTCCTCCGCTTCCGTTTAAGTTTGAGATATACATATACGGCGATTAATACTTTGTCGGACATTCTTCACAAAATTGATTTTAAGGTTATGTTATATTATGTTTACGTTTTTGCTATATACAACGCTAAACGTTACAAAAATTTGTACTATTTTGACGTCAAAGCGTTTAGCGGTGCGCAGTTAAAACGACGACGCCGTACAGCAGGTATGGAAAGTTAGCTTAATACGTATAGGTGGCGTAGGACTAAAAGGTAGGTTCGCAGCTATCCGTTCATCCGTCTGCGTTGGTACGTTGACCAATCAGAGCAACCCATTTTTTAAATTTGTCCGTCGTACTAAAACGACGGAAAAGTTGGTTGAAGCTGAACTTTTTTGCGTTTATTGATCCGGCGGGCGGTACTACATTTTAGAAAAGTGAGGTTATGGAATTGTTTTTGTGACTATACAGGAGCTATATCTCGTTTAAATGTATAGGTATAGTTCTGAACTGCACCTATTATGGTACGTGTATTTAAATATTTAATTACGAATTTTCTTATAGTATCAGATGATTCTTAGGAAAATATTTGGGTATGCAATATTTGTGGAGAGGAGCTGGTCATAGGGGCAGAAGCACATCATCCATGCTTTAATAATGCCGATCAGTTGTATCAAGTAGGCGACACAAACAGATTGTCTGTTTTCATGGTTGAAACCGAATCACGTCGTGCTTGTGTAGATGGAGCAGAATTATTAATATCTGCAGTACAATGTAGGCCTCCTATATATGACCATCGCTTGCCTTTACCACAACGAAGTCGCCAGATAATTGCAACGTTGTGGCAAGAGGTATTTAACGAAGTGAAAGGTAACTAATATATATTTCATTAAACAGATGAAAAATTACAAATTTATTTTTTATTACAGATTACTTTAAAGAGCTAGACGATGCCCAAACTCGATGGCGTAGTTTACGTGATAAATTCGTAAAAGAATTTTCAGATAAAAATGTTTATTTACTCATAATTTTTAGGATATGTTTTAGAACTACTTCTAATTTGATACCTTTACCTGCTACCAGCACTGACGTTGGTTTTAATTCGCATGGTAGTTCATCTACAAGTAGCTCAAGTAGTACCTCTGCTTCTATATACGAAGCTGTTGAACCATCACCTAAGCTACGTAATAAAAGTAAATAACTTGACCAATTCAATTTGTTTGTACTAATTTTATAATGTAGGAATGGTGAACAAAGAAACTTTAACCCAGAACATTCTTGATGCATTAAAACATGATAATTATGTTCCGGATGACTGTGATGCTTTTTGCACGAGGTTAGCTGCAAGCCTTCGGCGACTTCCTCGGCGAAAGAAAACTACTCTTGAAATCCAGTTTCTGCAGTTAGTCAAAGAGGCCGAAGATGAATTAAACATCGACTAATTACATAAATAATGTGAAAAACAAATAAAAGTCACTCAGTAAGATTAAATATTCTTTTATTTCGATTGGTGAAATAGTTATTCACTACATTAGTACCTATGGATGTCTCTCCCATTGCCACGGCAAAGCACCATCATTTAAAAAATAATTATTAAATTCGCTCCGAATATTAGCTGCAGATCTTGAATTACAATTTGAACCCATATTGGAAACGCTGGATAAAGGCATTACTTCTCGCCTCCAATCACCACCTACAATATCACCATTTTCATCTTCCCTATCAACATATGATGCTATACAGTATTTTTTTAAATTGTTTGGCAATTTTATTTTATTCTTTTTTAAGAAATTGTGTAAAGAAACTGTGGCTAAGATAATATTTTCAATGGTTTCCATATTTGCAAGTAAAGGTTTCCTATAAATTCTCCATTTTGCAACTAGTATCCCGAAAGAGTTTTCAACGACACGCCTTGCACGACTTAATCTATAATTGTATATAGCACGGTTTCTGTCAATGTTTTTCCCTGGATATGGCCTCATTAAAAATTCAGTTAATTGAAAAGCTTCATCACCAACCAGTGTATATGGAAGTGGTGGTCCGTTATGACAAATAGCTCGAGGTTTTGGTACGTTAAATTTGCCCTGATAAAACCTTTTTCCCATTTCTGAATTTCTAAAAATCCCTCCATCACTTTGTCGTCCTTGAACTCCCACATCGATAAGTGTAAAACAATAATTTGCATCACACACTGCCATTAAAACTACACTATGTGTGCCTTTGTAATTAAAAAATGATGATCCAGAATGCCTTAATTTAAAATACAGCTTTATAGTTTATAATATTATGCGACATACATTTATTACCTGTATTACTACATGTTTTCCATCTACTGCACCTATACAATTAGGAAAATTCCACTTTAGCTCAAAATCTTCAGCAATTTTCAACCACTGCTCTGCTGATGGCTCTGCCAGTACTAGATCTTTTAGGCATAACCATATTTCTTTGGTTGTTTCCCTAATAATGTACGTAACGGTACTTTTCCCAATTAGATGAAGATATGACAGGGATATCATATGATCACCTATTGCCAAATATCTATAAATTATTTTCATGATTAAAGTCATAATCTCTTAATTTTTTAAATAAAAGAAATAGTAAGTGTTTACCGTAAAGTAACACATAGCCTTTCTTCTGGTGATAATACATCATTTCGAAATCGGTCATCCTTTTGTAGTTTCGAACCTATCAGTCGCAACAAACTGTCGAATTGCGTTCTCGACATTCTAAAATAATTGAAATATTTTTCGGGATCGTTTAATTTCATTTCTGCAATTAAATTATTAAATGCGCCTTGTTGTTCCCTGTTCTTAAAAATTTCTCGAACGGGTGCACATGGAGGCCTTCGTAAATCTTCCAATTCCAACAATGCCATTGCCAACAAAAGCTTTTTCTTATTTACTCTGCTGCGATTCGTTAACATCGTGCTACAAAACATTTTAAAGCCACAAACAAACGACGTGATGATAGGTTAGGTGCGTATGTTTACAATTGTGGAATGTCAACGGAATCGCAAATTCGCAAGGCTCTGAACCACCTGTTTTCAATAGCTCCGTTGCCGGACGACGCGCGACGGATGAACGGGTAGCTACGAACCTAACTGTAATAGCCGTCGTGTTTACCAGTACAGTGGCGTGCGAGTTTCTGTTAGACCAATTTTGTATCAATACATGCTTTCAAATACAAATAATTGTTTTGTGACTTTTAATGTTTTCTTCACACGAAAACCAACGTAGTGCAAACATTTGTAGTTAGAGTATTTAAAAACGTCGTGGCACTCGATATATACGGCAAATGAATAAATTTAGTAGTAATTATCGATTTTTTTTTAAAGACTGATATCGTAACTAAGACATTTTTATTGAATGATCATTTGTAACAATTCAATTTAGGTAGGTATTAGATTACCTATTTCATATTTGCATTAAAATCATTTTTTTAGTAAACATAACCCAACTTGTTCAACATTAGTTGTTTTTATGAAGCATTTGCAGAAATGAAGTTCAACGTTTTATAAACTTTTAATTACACCCAACAGATAGAAAATAAGATAAGATTTTTGGTTGTTAATCTTAGCAATCATTGAATAGGTAAATTCTTAAAACTCATCGTTGATCGCAGGTCTAAATATTTGTACTTTTAAGAACCAACAACAGGAATCAATCAATTAGCATCAGGATTTACAAAAATGAAGTTCAACATTTTATAAACTTTTAATTACACCCAATAAATAGACAGAAAATAAGAATCAATTACATTACATTAAAATATGTGACAGAAAATGTTGTTACAAATAAAAGTACCTATTTATTCAGTTCACACTATTAATTTATTGTGCTGACTAGAAAATGTGAAAAATTATTTATTCGATAATTCTTAAATTAAGTAATAGTAGGTGCAAATGTGTACTATATTTACCATAATTAAGCTTCTCAATGTGATTATATTAGAACTTGAAGTACTTCTAATAGGACAGCACACAAACAGTGAAATAACTACATCTCACAGCAGTGTGCAACTTAATGAGACCCTCCTTATTTGAATAGAAAACATTTTTGTAGAAGTATTTCAAATTCTAATACCAATATGTAAAATAAATCACAAATTCATTAAAATGTAATTTTATTAACATGTAAAAATAAGTAACTACAGAAGTTTAATTAGAATCTAATTCACTGTCACTGTATTTTTAATTTATTCATCACTTTCACCTGTATTTATGGTAAAAATGAGCTCTTCAACTTCATCAATAAAACCTTCTTTTTCTATTCTTGTTCAATCTTCTCTGTATTCTGATTCTTCTCGATCAATTGATTTAAATTTATTCTCTGCTAATTTCCACATTTTCAAATTTAAACGTCATATTAATATTCCCTACATCATTTTTAACTTGAGCCCATATCTTTTCAATTGGATTTACCTTTGGATGGTAAAGTGGCAACCTTACCATAAAATGACCATGTTCAGTCATCAACATCGATTAAATAATTTTTATGAACTGGTCGATCAAGTTTTATTTTCTCATAGAGTTCTGGTTTTGTCTCACTTTGTTCAAATACAATCACACATTTAAAGATAAATGGTTTGTTTAACAGTTCAAACTTTATCAAATAGACAGTTTTTCATTTAAATATTATTTTTTCCTTGGAACCGATAAATGAAGGAACCGGAACAGGAATCAAAATTAATTTTTGTTATAGAACCAGAATCAAAATCAAAACCCCTTTTGAATTGTAATGTCTTTATAAATCAGAACCAGAACTGATATTCAAGTGTTCCAATCCCTGATCAATATGTGCTTTCAAATACAAATAATTGTTTTGTGAGTTTTAATATTTTCTTGACACGAAAACCGACGTAATGCAAAAATTGGCAGTTACAAATGACATTTCTGAAATAAATTTGACAGATACCATCCGAAAAGACATCAAAGCAGTAGTAGTCTTTCATAACGTTGTATCTGATTAATACCACAGTCACTGCCGTTATTAAAAATCAATAATTATTACTATTTTCCTATTGTTACATTCTAAATAAGCACATAGACATATATACAAATAAATAAACTAAAAATGTACTAAAAGCTAAAATCTGCAGTTTAAAATGTATACGGTTTGACTTACATTGAAATATGGCAAATACAAATATTATAAGTTTTGTGAAATACTAAACTTCTTATTTACTTTGGACTTTTGAGAACGATGTTGGGGCTGTCTTAATGATAAGCTAAAATATTTACATTTTTTAAAAAGCGTTACAGTTACTAACAATTTTATTAAATATTCCCAATGTTCTTGACAATTATTATACAATTCAACAGCTTGAGGCCTTTTATTAATAACATTTTTAACTATATAATTGAAGAATATGTTCGTTAAATTTCTGTGGCTGTATTCTTCCCAGTATTTATCAATCACTTTCATAGAATATTTAGTCAGTCTCGTTAATAATCGGGATGGTAATTTTAGATGCATCTCACCATCTACATCATAATTCTTGTGTAATAATAACATTTGATGTTTGTTATTCATCTGTTATGGAGCACGTGATTGAAGCCTCATCGGAGTCTGATATTATTGATTCGCTGTCAAATTCGTGGACGGGGTCAGTAGTGTGAGAGGTATCTCCCCAAAAAGATTAATATCTTCGTCATTCTCACAATTTGATTCTTCCGGGGGTTTTATTAATGTAATCAAAGTGTTACATTTAAATAATGCATTGAAGGTCCTTACAGTGGGGTTTCTGTTATAAACACCCCGTTGTCTATATACAGAAAAAAGATTTTCTAATGCATCTTGATATATTCTTCCTGTTAATGAAATGTTTGTATTTAATTAAATTTTAACATATTATAATGATTTGAACCTACCTGTTAATATATACGGAAGTTCTTCACTTTTATTGTCTTCATATAACATCTTTATTGCCTTTATAGACTGAATCATTCCAGGAAAGCATGGCGATACAGAATATTTTCTTTGTCCTTCTTGCTCAGAAACTTTTTTTAATCTGGCCATCATTTGTTCACCTTCTGTCAGAATTGTCAATACTTCTACATTAGCATCACATAAGGGTCGATTAAATGGATTTTTGTTGTATGGAAATTTACTATTCAAAGTATCAAATAATCGATCAATTTTTTCCAAAAAATCTGCAGTTTCCTTTGCTTCTTCTGGCATTTGCTTTGAATCTATAGTTGTCAGTATAGCAGCAGCGACACTGTGACTTAGTACTTGGGCTGCAAGTCGTACACTCATTTTTTGAAAATTATTAGGTTGTAAATGTCTTTTGCTCAATCGAATTAAAGCACGAGCAGTTTTACTTTTTTCGTCTAACCTGTATATTTCCTTAATGTATGACCATGATATCCTTTCTTGATTCCCTAATGTAAAATCTCCGGTCAGTAAGTTGTTTCTGATACTTTTCAATAAATGTGGAACATCGAACAATCCATAGTACTTGATACCTTCATAAACAAAAAAAGGATGGTCTGTCGTGACACCCATGGATTTATAACATTTTTGATTTACTGTAGATTGCTCGCATACTATACCCAGAACTTGACGACCATTTTTTTGTAAATCGTCCAAATTTTTTTTAATTATCTTTAATAGTATTTCGGCTTTTACACCGTTTTCTGAATAATAATAAGAAATGGGTACTTTCCATTCTGAATAAATTCCTCTCACCATTATCACTAAAGCATGCTTAGCAGGAACTTTTCTTGAACCAAATTCTCCTAAATCTTCAAAACCAAACACAGAACCAGTAGACTTACAAAATTCTATTTCTTGCTTTATATCCATTTCATCAAAAAGTCGTATGCATTTTTTTCTTTATTTTCCATTGCATTAACTTTATGCATCAAACGCTCAAAGAGTTTTGCATTATATCCCGGCTTTGTTTTGTAATTGTTTATCCACTTATGAATTATACTTTCTGATGGCAAAATAAAACCATACCTCTTAAGAAATCGGTACATCGTAGGTGATTTATAAAACATCGAAACAGCTGCCTCTTTTTCTTCGGATGCCCAAGGAGTTTTTGGCTTATGATTTAGTTGCATTTCAACAATTATTTTAGGTAACAATGGCAGATCTTCTACTTCTCTTAAAAAACTACGCTTAACTGGTATAGGTTCTTCGTGTTTTGGGGATGTAGACAACTCAATCACTTCCTTCAAAAATTGTTGTGTTGGTGAAGATGTAGCAGCACGTATTTTTTCTTTTTCAGAAGTAATGAAGTGGATCACTCTCTCCTTTTTGAATGAGTTTCATCGGTCGATGTAAATAATTTTCTTTTTGTACCCTTTAAAGAAAGTGTCTCGTCTAACTGCTGACTTGTCGATGGTTTTGTATATGTTCTAAGTTCAGAAGTTGAAGTCGATGGTATATTTTCTCTATGATCCACAGGTAATGACCTGGCTGAAGTTACATTCGCATTCGTTTTTTTTACATTCGCCACAGAGTACTCTGTGGCGAACTTTTTTACGGGATACCAACCTTACTAGTGAAAAAAAAAAGTACTAACTTATGAACAGCTGGGATGGTACTCAAAATGTTGTATTACAAGTATTAATTACCATAAGAAGATATTTTCAGTATAAATTAATTGCTAAAGATGGACTGGGCATTAAAATTAACGGATTTGCTATTGCCTTTTGATAACTACGTAGGTAAATTAATTGTATTTCTACATAACCTAAAATTGTTTTTGTAGGACTAATGACCTTTACACATTCCCAGAGGAATTGAAACTTAAAATGCAAAATGATGGTCGATTAAAATTATGTAGCTTGTAAATATACCTATCCAAATAATACTACAATTAATAGGTGCAATATTATCAAGAAAATGTAGTTACGATGAAGGTCGAGTGTTCGGCACATATTTTCGGAAAAAATGCAATATTTGTTAATTGTTTGTAAAGGTGTGTGATACATTAGTTACATTATTGTTGTTATTACTCTGAGTACCTGATTATTATATAATTACAATCAAACGATATTTTTATTGTAGATACAAAACGCGACTCCTATGCATGTGTACGTGTATATAATAAGTAAAAAGCTAATTTTCAAATTCGTTTTTTGAAAAAAAAGTAGAAAACACGGCAGCGAAGCTTATAGATATTCATTAACTTACGTCCCTCTAGTATCACGTGCACTTTGCCGTTTTTCCAAAAGTGTCCGAAATTTTGATAAATTTGCATTTAATTTTACTCTATGCATACGTATACACCTATGCAAAATAGTCAATTTTCAAATTCATTTTTTGTCAAAAAAAGAAAACACGGCAGCGTATACCCATGCAAAAAAGCGTATTTTCAAATATATATTGTTAGTGCATACGTTGGTTGTGTTTAATTGTAATAATTTTGTTTAATTAAAGCGTTTAATTAATACCGTACATAGCTTTCCACATCACCTTAGCACGATTCTGTTTTTTAGAAAACATTTATCGTACAAGAGGTACCATGTTTAGATGCGTTACTCCAATTTTTTATATGGGGGAGTTCGCCAATAGCCATATTCCCATATTTCTGCTCTATACTTGCTATTTAAATAGCTTGTTTAATTTGTTCGTAAATTGTCTTCAAACCCTCTATATTTGGATGGATTTTGTCCCTAAAATGTTATAAATTATTTTGTATGAGGAATAGGTAATATTATCACTTACATTTCAAAGAAATCGAAATCATTTAGAAGCCGGTTAATATCTATCAGTTTAATTTCTTTTTTTTTTTATTACAGGTTGTTTTAATTTCTGAGTTTATTTCCGTTACGTTTTTATTAAAATTTTTTGATAATAAAATTGGTGGTATAGTACACACTATAATTTTTTTACATTTCATCCTTAATATGTCTCTAATGAGCCATCAATTGTGATATAGAAAAATTGTGCTGCAAAGCGTAGTTTGTGCCAATCAATATCACTATTGTTAATTCGGTTGGTTTAAAATGCCAACAACTTCCTGATTTCTTCGAATCCTTTATTCTTCTTCTTAATTGTGCCACTGATTGTCCAACCACACATAATTCGGCACACTGCTTTTTTTGTTCGTTATGAAAAGAACGGATTTTTAACACATTTGTTAACATTCTACGTAAAATGTTATCGCCTAAGTGATAAGTCATGTTCACTGAAAGATAGTTCACGGAAAACTAAAGCTTTGAACATTGCCATTCAGGTAAACCAAAATTTTACCATTTAAAAGGAAAGGAAAGGAAAGAGGCAAAAAAAATGTTGATTCGTCAAAACCCACGCTCTCTGCACCTAGATTATATTCGAGATTTGCAGGAGGTCCCCGCGTCCCTAGAAAACTATCAGTCTGTTAGAAATTTAGAAGTGTTACAAAAAGCAAAATCGGAATGTATGTCTGCCGGCGATTTTTCTTCGAATGATTTTATCGATTTAGTAATGAGGTTTGAGGATGGGCGAAAAGGAGATTCTAAGTGTTAATACATTCAAAACATTAGCCCCCCTTTGCATATTTCTTTGTATTCTGCGATACAACTAGAGATTCTCCAAAAATTATGTCCCACTACGTTGTTTTTCGACTCGACGGGATCCCTGGTAAGAGACCTCAATTGTAACACACAAGGGAAGCGTATATTTTACTATGCAGGGGTAATACAGGTAAATAATACGATCCTCCCCATTTGAGAATTAATTTCGAGTACCCATGGCATCGACTCAATTTCCACTCTTTTAATTAAATTTCAATACTTTGTGGAAAAGAATTTTCATCGGTGGCCCAGTTTTAATCGTGTCGTTGTAGATTGGAGTTGGGCATCCATAAATAGTTTCATACACGTATGGAATAAAATGAGTATTGCAAACTGTTTAAATATTACGTATAAATGTGTGAATAATACATCTGTGATTAATGGAATAGTAAAAATCCACATCTGTGGCGCTCATTTTATGCACATTATGGCTAGGCGGATAAAAGCCATGAATATAGATAGAAAGGTAGCAGTTGTATTGTTAGATGGTATGGGTTGCTTAGTTATGTGTCGAAATATGAGTGAAATTGACGAATGCTTCAGAAAATTCATCATCGTTTTGCTGAGCCCTTTCGAAACGTCCACTTTATTGAATCCGCTTATATATTTGGCAACAGGTGACTACAAAGAATGCATGACCGAGATTGATAATGAAGTTGATAATGACGACGACTTTGAACATTCTGCCCAAAAGGTTCGTGATACTTCGGTTTATAAACATTTCTTGAACATTTATAAAACAACTGAAAACGACGTTACTTCTCATAGTACAAATTCATTTAAGGCAAATCCCTTTTATTCGCCTAAATTTGCAAATATTCTCTTAGAAAAATATATGCCCTATGTTGTATTTTGGTCAGGCCTCCGTTTAAATAACCATGAAAAACGTCTATCGAATGCCGAGGTCGAAAGTTGGTTTAAACAGGTTAAGCACGGTGTTGTTAGCAACAAGATGAAGGACAAGATTGGAAGGTTTGTTGAGAAGTTGGAAAACAGGGTTAAGGCGGTTTGTATTGAAACCAAATACATTCCAAATTTCAAAACTAAAAAATCCGCGGGGCCTAGGGTTAGATCTTCAGAATCCGGTAATCCTCTGGTTGAAGAAATCTGGAAAAAGAGACCTACACTGGAATCAAAAACCCATTTTGAGGCAAGAAATATAAAAAAATTAAGGCTGCAAAAGCAATTTTCTTCTGCAACGAATACTACATTGAAGGAAGATGCTCGTTATCCAGATTCTATTTCAAATTCCCTATTTCGTAGATCTTCACATTATTTTCGGAAAAATGCTTCATGCCAGTCTATAGTTGGTGTTTACAAAAATGCCTTTGGTCTTCCAGAAATTAAATTGTTCGGGGATGAATACTCGTCTTTGTTTGATAACCAATGGTTTCACGGTACTGTTATAGATGCTTCGGTTTTATCATTAAAGAACAAGGACAAAGCTATTTTATATATACCTACGGCATATTCATATTACATTTTACGTCATATGGATTACTCCGTTCCTGAGGAATTTGTAATTAATAACGTTTGTCTTCCTGAAATAAAAAAAATTATTATGCCTTACAATGTTAATGGAAATCATTGGATCGTATTTGTCATCGATGCACAAAATTCCAAATTTGTAGTATACGATTCGGGGAAGTCAACAGGCTTTTCCTTGGGGTTGAAATATAAACATGTGGTGTCGAATTATTTAAAAGACCGGACGGAATTTTATAATATTGAACCATATACGGTTGAAGTTGTATGTTACCCGTATCAAAAAGATACATACAACTGTGGTGCTTATGCTACAGGCTTCATCTTTCGCGTATTAAACAGTTTGTACAGTGATACGGATCTTGATCCTACTTTATTTCGAAAACATCTACAGACATTTGTGTTAGAATCGTCAGAAAATATGATTAATCGTTGTTTAAATTGCGGTTTAGGAAACGACGAAAATGGAAAACCATTACGTTGGGTTCAGTGTTCATCCTGTTTCCGATTTCGCTACCGTGTTTCCTTTTTTTTTCAAAACATGATTTTGAAAATTCTCTTTTTTACATGGGTATATACGTATGCAGAGTAAAAGTAAATGCAAATTTATCAAAATTTCGGACACTTTTGGAAAAACGGCAAAGTGCAGGTGATACTAGAGGGACGTAAGTTAATGAATATCTATAAGCTTTGCTGCCGTGTTTTCTTTTTTTTTTTCAAAAAACGAATTTGAAAATTAGCTTTTTACTTATTATATACACGTATACATACATAGGAGTCGCCTTTTGTATCTACAATAAAAATATCGTTTGATTGTAATTATATAATAAACAGGTACTCAGAGTAATAACAACAATAATGTAACTATGAAAATGTACTTTCACCATTAACACTCATAATAAAATACTTATCTTTTTTGGGATTTTTTAATTTAATGGTTTTAATGCTTTACCAATTATATGTTAAATTACCACAGCACTATAATTTAACATAAGTAGTTGAAATTAAATTGAAATTAAAAATTACAAAGAACGTTCTGCATTGTGCTTTTCATTGTTAATAACACTTCCAATTATTGATAAAGATATCTCTTTGTTAGATTTAACTGGGTTATTTTATTTGATGTAATGTTTGGATTTGTGAATGCTTCGATCATTTTAAAATTGAAGTTTTTCACAACTTTACACTTACATCATAACTCGATTAAATTTTGTTAAATGTGTTTTTTGGCTGACAAATTTCATTGTTAGCTTTCGTCGTAGAGAGTGTTCTGGTTTGTCATCTTGGAGGCAGTTTAATAATATTTAATTTTATGACCTAGTTAATCTTTACTAAAAATTTTATAGTTGGCTTTGTTTCCCAAACTGTTATACTAATAGCAGGCTTATATGTTTATGTTTTAATTTTTCAAATTTGACAAAATTGTTTACTACATCTTTAACAATTTTTAACAAACATTACTACTGACGAAGATAACTGTAAGTGTTATCGAAACGTTTAGATTGTATAATTTAAAGTACACCATTAAAAAATCCCAAAAAAGATAAGTATTTTAATAATGTAACTAATGTATCACACACCTTTACAAACAATTAACAAATATTGCGTTTTTTCCAAAAATATGTGCCGAACACTCGACTTTCATCGTAACTACATTTTCTTGATAATATTGCACCTATTAATTGTAGTATTATTTGGATAGGTATATTTACAAGCTACATAATTTTAATCGACCATCATTTTGCATTTTAAGTTTCAATTCCTCTGGGAATGTGTAAAGGTCATTAGTCCTACAAAAACAATTTTAGGTTATGTAGAAATACAATTAATTTACCTACGTAGTTATCAAAAGGCAATAGCAAATCCGTTAATTTTAATGCCCAGTCCATCTTTACCAATTAGTTTACACTGAAAATATCTTCTTATGGTAATTAATACTTGTAATACAACATTTTGAGTACCATCACAGCTGTTCATAAGTTAGTAGTTTTTTTTTTCACTAGTAAGGTTGGTGTCCCGTAAAAAAGCGAATGTAAAAAAAACGAATGCGAATGTAACTTCAGCCAGGTCAGGCAATGAACCAAACGATAATTTCTTGGCTCGTAATAGATCAGCAGAAAAATTACCACATAGAAACCTTGTTTTAAGCTCGGATTCAGATAATTCATGCAAGGGCGAATTTCCACAAAACAAAATCCATTTATTGCACCTTTCTTGATCCTTGATAGGAAAGAAACATTTTCTCAGTCCTATAGAATTTTTTGATGAGTTCTTGCAGTTAATATAGGAGCATTTATTACCAGCCATTATACTAAACAAAACTAAAAAAAAGAGGCATTTAGAATACAATCAACCTATTTATTAATTAATAGCAATATCAATGATTTACATGTCCGTGGCAGGAAAATAAAACATCAATTCATAAAGCTAACCTTACTTTAAATAAAACTTGTTTATACTTTATGAAATTAAATAATTACAACTAAATTAATCAAAACTTTACTTACCAAATGTAGCTTCAGTAAATAAATTCACAAAATAAAATAAAAGTAAACTTGGGATTGCATAAAAACGAAAAGTATTTGACAACGGTCCAAATAAATTTAACCTTGAAATTTGATAATAAATTGGCTGTGACTATCCATACGCGAAATTAACCTAAATCTGTTTTAAAAAATGGAAATAAAAAGGGAATCTAAAATCTACAGTAACGTAGGATCCAAGCTACGTTACACTACAGTCCATTGAGAGAATCCCAGGTTACCGTAGATTTTTTTTTCCTTTTTATTTCCATCTTTAGACAGTTTAAGGTTATAATTTTTGCGTGTGGATAGTCACAACGTAATAAATTTAATTTAACGCTGTGACTATCCACACGCCATCTAGTGAACAAAACTTTAAATGTAGATTGAACATCTAGTATTGTTTAGTCAATGGTTTAACCAAATAAATGGTTCAAATCCATGGTAGTATGGTTGAAAGCTTAAATTATTTATGTGAAATGCGCCTATTAGTTTCACAGATGGCAGCACATCGTTCAGGCTGTGGACACCCACGTGACCCACGCTGCCATCCACCCACTCCTTAACGACCACGTTCCTTTAGACATTTTATTTTTGTATGACGTGGTAGGTTAGACACTTGACAGTTTCCAGAATGTTGATATTCTGTAAAAATTAAAATACTTGTAGCTGTATATGAGCCATTAATCGTTAAGTGTTTCAATAAAAATGTACATTTCAAGAATATGGGTATTTTTAAATATGTTAGAGATAGCCATGGGGAATCATTTATTAAAACGGAAAATAAATCTCGAATAATTTCTTGTATTACGGATTTAATGCAACACATTTTTGATGTGGGTGACATAGTGCATGTGATTTCTGACGCCCAAAGTGACTACGTTACTCATTCATCCTATAACCCTCTTGTTATGGTTGATCCATTAAAAAATGTAATTAAAACAAATAACATCTATGGAGGAACTAATTGGGTAATTCAAACACAATCATTTAATTCCTTAACAAATATTGTAGAACACCTAAACTCAAGCACTGTTTGGGATGAATCAATATCACCGAGAGGAAAATTTATTTTTGTTTTACCTTCAACAAATTTAACAGATGTGTATTTAAATCTTTGGATGTATGGCATTTTTAACGCAATAGTAATGTTGCATGAACATGATAAAGTAACTTTTTACACATGTAATCCCCATGAAAACGAAAATAAGTGTGGAAAAACAGCAAAATTATTCAAATCACAAACGTGTGGGCACGATATAAGCATAAAGTATGAAAATGATATTAGAAATTTTGATCAATGTCTTTTTCTTGTTACAATCCCAGTGGACTATTATCTCTTTTATCTTTTAAAACACTGTACTCTCATGCATTGTTACACATACATACGTGTTCTTCAAATAATGGCTGAAAGTTTAAATTTGCGCATTGGCACTGTTCGGACGCCTTTTGATGAAGCAGTCAATCGATATGATTTGGTTGCAACGTTTGTTACTGAGGAGTATAGAGATTATTCATATTACGTAGATAACAGTTTAGTTGTCTACTCATCCAAGTTTGTTTGGGTTGTTCCTTCTCCTTTGAAAATACCATTAATTAGCAATCTAAAATTTATTTTTAGAACAGAAACGTGGATTGCAATTGGAATAACTTTACTATTAATAGTTTTTGTTTGGTGGATTTCTGTTATAAGCATTGATTATACCAATAAAACCGAAAAGTTGTTAATGGTGTTTAGTAACGTTACAGCACTTTTATTAGGAGTTGGTATAAGTAATATACCTTCAACAAGAGTAATGAAATGGGTTTTTGTGGTTTATTTATTTTATTGCCTTCATATTCAAACTGCATTTACATCGAACCTGTTCAATATTGTATCAGTTCCTAAATACGATATAAAAATAAGAGATATTGAAGATTTGGTTAACTCAGACTATACAATACATGTATATTACAGTCTCTGTAACTATTTCAAAGTAGAAGAACCCGACCATACTTTATACTCTAGAATCAAACATAAATACCAATGTTTAAATGATACAGAAGTAGACGCAATCTATCTTGCGGTATTTAAACGTGAAAGTGCTACCTTAATGATGGATTTGGATATCAATGTATGGCAACGGGATTATAAAACTATTGTTACAACGATAGAAGATAATGTGGTTATACAATCGAGTTACACTGCAATAAGAATGCGAAAGGGACATTATTTTATGAGGACACTAAACAAAGTCATTACAATATTAAAAGAGACTGGAATCTACCAAATGACTGAAAAAAATTTTCACATAGAATTAGATTTTGTTGTTGCGCCTTTACACATAAACTTGGAAGTTTTAGCACTTACTTTGGATCATTTGTATGTATTTTTTGTGATTTATGGAGTGGGTTGTTTTATTGCTTCTTTGGCTTTTGTATTCGAGATAATCTATAAACTCTTATCAAGAAAATACAAAACCAGCTTTGTATTGATTGTTTAACAATATTTTTATGATCTTCGTTTGTTACCACATTTGCACACAATTAGGATTACACAGTGATTCCCTAATTTTAGACAAATTATAATTTAATCTGTCTGTTTATTCTAACGTGATGTGAGATGTTACTCAACCATAATTATTTATTTTTTAAATTAAATCAATTTCCTTTAGGTTGAGCGGCGTTGAGGGGGTTTGTTAGGGGTAGTTTTTTTGTTTTTAACAAATATTTCTAAAACAGCTGCATATTTCAAAGATAAAAATTTAGAAATATACCTTAAACATATCAATTAATTAATATGTATATATGTTCTGTATCTAAATATGTTCTATGCAATTTTTGATATGACGCTTAATTTTGCGGCAAAAAATTCCTCAGGTAGAGTTTAAGTGTAAGTTCAAATTTTTTTCATTTTCTGAATACTGCTTAATTTAATAAGACAAAATGTAGACGTATTTTTCAAGAAAATTCAATTTTACATAAATTACTTTATAAAGGTTTTTAATATAAAGAAAAATAAATGTAAAAATTAAATAAATACGATTGAAAATGCTGAAACTGTATTATCGATATTTTTATAGAAGCGGTCTGCTTTGGATTTCTTCATTAACTTGTTGTTTATGTCTATGAATCTATCTATCTGACATGAAGTTTACACGATTTCTGACATAGATTATTGTTTTTGTTTGTATATGTTACATATTGCCATAAGGAACGTTTTCATAACATTAAATTAAAAATTAAAAAAAAAAACCGACAAAACCTCTTGAATCATAGCTAAGAACACCCTCGATCTATTCACCTTTCAAACAAAATAATACTAATTCAAAATCGGTTACTCAGTTAGGAACCTATGATGCAACAGACACACACAGCTACACTTATAAAACCCCTACTTTTTCGCCTGGGGTTGTAAAAGAGGTTGCATAATTATCCAAAAAAATTATTCAAATTATTTCATTTCTTTCAATTTGCACTTTGTAGGTTGAATGGCTGTGTGTTGTTCCACAACAGGTATATACTTTTGATATTTGTACCTACCATATAAATTGCTATTCATATACAGTGTGAGCAAAAGGTATGGAAATAACTCAATAAAAAATTTAGGATTAGTTTACAAAGCGCTCGTACACGTCGATTTCTGTTTTTAAATTCGGTCTTTTTTTCTGCTATACCCCCTACCACTTCTTCTCGAGTGACGTCATCATAATTTTTTTAAATAGCAACATGTATTTTATTGCGCATTCTAGTAGAGAAGAAAATTAGCTAGACCGATATTTGGATTTTTTACGTTTTGACCTCATTCCGTCGCTAGCCGTCTTATACCCTAACCCACACGATCCCGATGTGCCAAACAACATTTAGTTGCAGCACGATGGAACACCACCGCACTATGGCCAACCTGTACGGGAATACTTCGAGTTTTTCCGCAGAGGTGGATTGGAAGACGTGGATTTATCGAGTCGCCTGCCAGGTCACCGGACTTAACCCCACTTGATTTCTTTTTATGGAGTCATTTAAAATAAAAAAATTATGAAAGCAATCTAGAAAACTTGGACGACTTAAATTGAGACTAAAAAACGAAATAGCGATTGGACAGGACACAATCAGAAGAGTACAAGACGAAACCATTGCTCGACTTGGTTATTGCCAAGTCGCTAACGGAACTCATTTTAAATTTCCGGTGCGTATGAATTAATTCCCATCTGTTTTTATTTGTCTGTTTCTCTAATTGAGTTCTTGATAATTTAGTTTATCGTTGTAAGTGGTTTGTAATTGTTTTTGTTTACTGTGTGATACCTAATTTAAGATAAAATATTAATTCTTACTGTTGGCTTTGAAAGACAAAGAAATGTTGAAGGTTAACCTGATTACCTAGTTACATTTTCTACGAATAAAAATAAATGTTTACGAATACGCCTGGGCTTTAACGACAAAAGTTTGACTTTTCCAGCTTAAAAGGGATACGCTGATTTAGAATCTGTGAAAAAACAAAGGAGTTGCTAATTAAAAATGTTTCGCGTGACGTCATATTCGTGTATAAAAAGCTGAAACAATTGACTGTGTAAGTAAATTCTTGAATGTTTCCATACTGTTTTTTTCCCATATTCAAATCGATTTTTCTCAGAAATTTTCTCAAGTAACCTATGTTAAGTTTTACACCGTTGAAAAGTTAATTTTTGTATCTACTAGAATGTGCAATAAAATATATGTTGTTAGTTAAAAAAATTATGATGACGTCACTGGAGACGAAGTGGTGGGGGGTATACCAAAAAAATACTGCATTTAAAAACAGAAATCGACGTTTTGCACGAAAATTAATCCTGAATTTTTTATTGAATTGTTTCCATACTTTTTGCTCACACTGTATACGGCATTATTGTTTACGTGTTTATAGTGGAGTTGATTTAACTTAATTTACATGTATAAGGTTAATTTATACAGAATGCATGGTCAAATGTTAATTAGTTGAGCAAGCGCCTCTATTAACTATAATATATAAGAGAAACTGATTATTCTTGTATTTCACTTAATTTAGTGTTCCTTTGTAGATTCCTTGTTCACAGAGTTATTAAGTGGCTTCGCATTGTACAGTTTTTAAATAAAAATGTGCCTAACCCAAATTGTATTTTATATTTAACGTTAAGTTACCATAAAATTGAAGTTATAACAGATTCAAACGGCCTTACAACACCGCACAGGTAGGTAAATATCCGCAAGTGCCAACTATTTGAATTACGTTAAACGGTAAGTCAAACTGAGTAATATTTTTCGGCGCCACACTGTTTTGAATAGGGTAAAATTACGCTAATAAAATATGGTGCACTGCTACAAAACGGAAAAATACGTGAAGTTACCTTTTGCAGCAATCAGCGGGTCGAACACTTCGTTTATTATGCCCTTAGGTCGAAGCTAAAAAGTAATGCTCTAAAATCTAAAACATGTACTGAAAGTAGTAAACAACGGTATATCTATTAGGGAAGCCGCACGAAATGAAGGTTTAGTGCATATGACCTTAAAGCGATATGTTGATAAATTTATGAGTTCTTCTGACGAAGACCGTTCTAACTCTCGATTTACGCTTACCGCCTGTCGTATGCATCATAGTCTGACTAGAAAAAATGTGATGTCTTTAGCCTATGAACTTGCGAATAAAAATAATTTAAAATATCCAGCTAACTGGGATAAAAATAAAGAAGCTGGTATTGATTGGTTAAGCGGCTTTATGAAGCGACGTTCAACTTTGTCAATAAGGAAGCCAGAAGCCACGAGTTTAGGGCGCGCAACGAGCTTTAATCGTACAACCGTCAATGAATTTTTCACTAATTTAACGAGGGCTTATACCAAATTTCCCCAGGGTCCTCTTCCTCAAAATATTTACAATCTTGATGAGACTGCGTTAACAACTGCACATAATCCACCAAATATTGTTGGACAAAAAGGACTTAAACAAATCGGTCAGGTAACATCGGGTGAGAGAGGTGTGCTTGTGACAGCGTGTTGTTTCATAAATGCTTTGGGAAATTCTGTACCACCATACCTAATTTTTCCCAGAGTATATTTTAAAGATCGTATGCTAACAGGAGGCCCTCCTGGAGTTGCTGGTGGTGCTGCAAAAAGTGGTTGGGTAAACAGTGAGATATTTATTGAAATATTGAAGCATTTTCATAAATTCGTAAAAAGTGCACCTGAGGAACCAGTTCTGCTCATTTTCGATAACCATGAGTCACACATTTCAATAGGCTCAATTGAGTTTTGCAAGAATAATGGAATATTGCTCCTACACTACCTCCACATACAAGCGGGAAACTGTAACCATTGGATAAGACTTGTTTACAAATCGCTTAAAATTAATTTTAATAAGGCTTGTAACGATTGGATGGTTATACACCCAGGCAAAATAATCACTATTTATGAAATAGCCGGTCTACTTGGAACAGCGTATTCAAACACTTTTACGCCGAGCAATATAATCAATGGTTTCAAGTCGACTGGAATTTGGCCTTTAAATAAGGATATTTTTAGTGATGATGATTTCCTATCGTCCGCAGTGACAGATAGGCAACCTTCACCGGGGTCTTCAACATCACAAGCATCGTCAGAGCAGGTGAATTCAGCATGTTCGACAAGAGATTTAACTCCACGAAATTCACCTACACATAAAACTCCCGAAGGATCACCACAAGAAACAAGAATTACTAATGTCGTAGATGCACCCGCTGCGCCTGTAAAAAAAAACTGATTACACCAGTCGAATGTAGACCGTTTCCGAAGGCTTCTCCAAGAAAACAGAAAGTTCAGAGAAAAAGAAAAAGGAAAAGTTTGATTCTTACAAAAACTCCCATCAAGGATCAAATTATTGCGGATATAATGAACAAGCAAACGGTCAAACGAAAAGTGTTTAAACAAAAAGGAAAGCGGAAATTAGAAAAAAGAATTAAACAGGACACTAGCTCAGAATCAGAGAATGATTCAGTGTCGGTGGTAGACAGTTGTGACAGTGTTGGATCTACGAGCGAAGAAGAATTAGATGTCAATTTTGACGAAATTGTCATTGACGACTATATTCTAATAAACGAAGGAAGCACTAAGGGCCACAATATTGTGTCAGTAGGAAAAGTCTTGTCGAAACCTGGTACCGAAATTCATGTCCAGTATCTTAAAAGATTGTTTCCTGTTCTTAAATTTATCCATACCAATGAAGAATATATGTTCGAGATGACGAAAATCATTGGTAAGCTTCCTCATCCAAAGCCATCTGAAGGGACCAGTAGAAGAGCAGAAATGTTAGTGTTTCCTGTCGATTTGCACATGAACTGAAATAATTTTTGTGTTCGTTTTTTAAATTTTGGCTCAATTTAACACGTTGATTTTATTTAGTTCTTTGTTTATAACCAGTACTCTAATTAAGTAAAGCATTAAAAGAACTTTAATCTTGATTTATTGAAAATGTCACACTGTTCCTCAATATGTGTAACAGAGTACCCCGCTAGAGGGGTACAGTGTTACATTTGACATCATTACAGATGATTGATTTTTATAATAAAATGGATATATTTACAGCAACGAAACCATAACATATAAGTTGCCAAACTTCAAGGACCATGTGAAAAATAGAATCGTTATTCCAAATTGAAAATTGAAGGAACTATTTGCTGAAATAATTTTTATGTAACACTGTACCCCATCTTCCCCTATGTACTTTATGGTGATTTTTTTATTCTGAAAAGATGAATATAACAATGACAATTAATGATAATAAAAATAATAAACCCAAATCAAATCCACCATCTACCTCAATTCATTTTACTTTACACTTGAAAAATCTGGAACACTGGAAGTGTGGCAGGATCTGTAACAAACAAAATACACCCACGTACCACACAAAATTAAAAAACACCGAACGCGTTTCGATAGCTACGCTATCATCATCAGCAGTCGACTAGGGCGGATTAAAGAAAATTTCTAACATATATACAATCAGCGAGTAACGCTTCGTTGATAATCTGATGAAAGTGAAAGTTATGAAAGTTCGTGCTTATTACTAACATGTTTGATTAATGATACCTCATTTACTACATGATTCTTATCAAACATATGTAGGGCTGCGGCAGACTTGTCCCAACGTTTGTATTTTATATGAGCTAAATGTTCTTTAAAGCGAATTTTGATAGGTCGTTTAGTTTGTCCCACATATATTTGTTCACAATTTTTACAATTAATCTTATAAGTTCCCGACCTATCCTGCTTATCCACTTTATCTTTTGGATTGTCTAAGTTTGCAAACTATTATCTGAAGTAGTGACTGTTTTCAAATTAATTTTGGAAAAGATTTTACTTAGACGTTTAGTATAAGCAGGATAGTTTGGTAACTTTAGATACTTTGCTTCTATTTCTTCTCTAGCGTTACCTAATGTAGTTACGCCATCCTATGTGTTTGTTTTTTAACTATATTCATAACTACTTCATCTGAAAACCCATCGTATGCAGCAATTCCTTTAATAGTGCGCAATTCTTTATTATAATTTTGAACTGAAAGAAGAAAATTAAGCAGTCTATGAACCAAAAAGTTAAAAACCTGGAGTTTATTCTGTCTACAGTGATTTGAGTCATTGGTTATGAATCTTTTTGTGCTAGTTTCCTTACGATAAATATCTGTATCTAGTTTACTACCATTTCTTGTTACCACAGTATCAAGGAACGGGAGACTGCCATTTGCCTCTATCTCATAGGTAAATTTGATTGTCGGAAATTTAGAATTTAAAGTTTCTACAAAGTTCTCAACGCTACAAATTTTAGTAATAAGGATGGCAAACACATCATCCACATATCTAATCCAAACTCTAGGAAAATAAGGCAAATCGCGTTTTAAGTCTATCTCAAATTTACCCATGAAAAGATTGGCTATAAACGGAGATAAGCTATTGCCCATTGTCGTACCATGTTCTTGCTGGAAAAATTGATGGTTAATTTTGAAAAAGATTTGTTTCACACACAAATCTGTTAATTTAAGAAAATCAACTTCTCTATCGTCCAAATGGTTTTGTTTTAAAACATCTTCTAAATAAACTAAGGTTTGATCTATTGGAACGCTCGGAAACAGTGAACAAACGTCGAATGAAACTAAAATTTCATTTTCTGTAAGTTCAATGTTTTTAATTTTATCAATAAATTCATACGAATTTGCCACACTGAAGTTGGGCTGTTGGTAGAAGAAGTTATGAAATTTACTAGATAACCACTTGGACAGCAGATAAGTAGGTAAATTAATACCAGAAACAATGGGTCGCACAGCATTACCTGGTTTATGAATCTTAGGCAAGCAATACATTCTAGGTAGCACTGGATTGGATACCGTTAGTCGAAACCTAAGAGAGTCATCCACAACTCTTTTACATGCTAGTAAAACCTTCCTAGTTGAAGTAATCATTTTAGGAAGAGGATCTTTGGTAATTACTAGGATAGGATTTGTATGCATTTGCATATTTTTTCTGCACACAGGTAACATATGCAGAGTTAAATTTTAGATGTTTTGAACACATGTGGACCACATATGTGAATTTGAAAGTGCATATAAATGCATATTTAGGGGTTTTTATATATAAATGCATATTTCAACGTTTTCACAGAATTAGTGCATATTTTCGAGCTTTCGTCTATTTTGGATTTAATATATTTCTTAGAAAAAAATCTGAATGTGTTTTATCACACGTTTCTTAATGCTTTCAGTTGTAAAAAATCATTTTTAAAAGCATTTAGGTAAAATTTCCTTAAATTGCTGAATAGTTTTACGATCCGTAATACTTCTTTTCTTAGTTAATCCTTTTTACCAGTAAACTACAATGGGGTGCCTTATCTTAGTACTTAAGCAGCTTATTGTTATACCAAACTTGTCTCTAATGGTAATGCTAATGTGTTATTCAATTAAGTACAAGGACACCCTTGTTTTCTTTGTAGTTTATGGTTTCAGTACATCTACAGAAAAAGATAATTATTTATTAATTAATTTAATTATTAATTAAATTTTATTTTCAATTTGAAATCTTCTACAGTGAAGATGGGTAAAGAAAAACGCCCCACGTCTGTGATACTCAAAAATTACGTGGAAGAATTTAGTGTGTTTACTACAGACAGTAAAATATTATATTGCACGGCTTGCAAGAATAAAGTGAATTTCCAAAAACGATTTCAAGTAGTTCAGCACGTTAATACCCTTAAGCACCAAAAGTATGTAGCGTTAAAATTGAAAAAACAACTTTTGTTTCCGAATTGCGTTGATAATTTGAGTAGTGAATCTAAAAAATCTGCAGAATTTAATAAAAAATTATGTAGTGCGTTAGTGGCCGCAGACATTCCATTAAGCAAACTCAACAACGTCATATTTCGCAGTTCGTTGGAAGAAATCTCTAAAATGCCAATGCTCGACGAATCTACGCTTAGAAAAAATTATTTGCCAAATTTGTATAGAGAAACTATGAATTCAATAATAAAAAACGTCGGTGACAACTACATATGGGTTTCCATCGACGAATCCACAGATAGTACGGGAAGGTATGTAAAGCTTTGTTTAATAAAATTGAAATAAATAAATAAATCAACATTAGTATGTAAAGATGTTTGCGGTCTTCCATTTTTTTACCTATTTGCAAATCAGTTTCAAAGCGAATTTTAAATTTATTTTTAAAAATATTGACTTTTTTGTGTCAGTCCGTTAAATACAAATCGATAAAATATCAATAAACCGTTTATTTTCAGATATGTGGCAAACGTTATAATTGGCATTTTAAATGCTGAACCAAACTCCAAATCCTACCTTCTAAATATGGACACTTTTGAGAGCACCAATCATTCCTCGGTCGCGAAATTATTTAATGACTCCATGTCTATTTTGTGGCCCCAAGGAATACAATACAATAAAGTACTTCTGTTCGTGACTGATGCGGCACCCTACATGGTCAAAGCTGCTGTAGGATTACAGGTTTTATATGAAAAACTGATTCACTTAACTTGTCTTGCACATGGGATGCATCGCGTGGCAGAAAAAGTAAGGGAAATATATCCAAGTATAAATAATATAATCGCGAATGTAAAAAAAATTGTTTGTAAAGCTCCTAATCGCGTACAAATATTTAAGGAAACTGCACCAGACCTGCCACTTCCCCCAGAACCTATACTTACAAGATGGGGTACGTGGCTTTCTGCAGCAGAATATTATGCAGTTAATTTTGATGTGATAAAAACATTTGTGAATAAATTAAACAAAGACGATGCATTATGCATACAAAGTGTACAAGAGGCGTTTAATCTTAAGGGTGTACGAGAAGAGTTACTGTTTATTTTATGTAATTTTGTTTGTTTGGGTAAAGTAATTAAAAAATTAGAAGGTCAAGGAAATTCAATACATGAATCTATTTTAATATACAAGAATTAGGTACCTCCTTAAATAAGATAAAGGGTGCAAAAGCCTCAACAATAAAACAGAAATTTAAATTTGTATTAGATAAAAATCCTGGTTTTGGTTTAATAAAAAATATAAATAATACATTATCCGGTAACAGTAACAGTAATATTGTTACTGAATTACAGCATTATACTTTAACGGAATTAAATAATTTTAAGTATGCGCCAGTTACGTCATGTGACGTAGAGCGCAGTTTTTCGAAATACAAGGCGATCTTTGCAGACAATAGGCACAGATTCACTTTTGAAAATTTGAAAACCTATGTTATTGTTAATTGCAATATTTAAATTTATATTTAATCTAAAATTAGTATAATTAATTATAATTTAATTAATAATTAGATTTAAGAATTTTGTTCAAATATGTATTTTTTAATAAACATTAGACAAAAAAATGCGTTTATCTAACAATTGCGATTGTAAAAATTATAAGTGCATATCTAAGTCATTTAAGTGCATATATCTGCTATTTGAAAATGCATATGTGCATGCATATTTTAACGTTTTTAAGTGCATACAAATCCTATGCCTAGTAATTACTGAATAAGAACTTAAGAGTTCTTTGACTGAAGCAAAATAATCCTCTTTGTTTAAAATGACTTGATTGCCTTTATCTGCTTTGAGGTAAAAACAATTTTTACTTTTGAGATCTTTAGCAATTCGAAGTTCTGGATGATTTAAATTAAATTTTGACTCCTGTTGGACATTTTCCGAAATTTGAATTTTACTGGGTTGTCTAATGTACTTTTTGCAATTTTCATCCAATGATTTAATCGAACTGTCTATGCCTACTATGATTTTATCCAACGGAGGCTTGTTTAAATTAAGATTATATTTCAAACTTTTATTTAACAAATCTATTTCTTCTTTGTTAAAAGTTTCAGAAGATTTGTTAATAACGATATTTTCTTTTGTGGCATTACCATTCTGCTTGTCTTGTTTGTTGGATCTACATAATTTTGACAATTTATTTTGATGTATAAATCTTTTAGCAATAACTTTATGATCAATGACCTCATCTTTTTTTTTTTAATTTTGTGCGGTACGTGAGTGTATTTTGTTTGTTACAGATCCTGCCACAGTTCCAGTGTTCCAGATTTTTCAAGTGAGATGGCTTCCCGGTCAAAGTTGAGGAACAGGTATTTTAAAATTAAGACTAAGATATTTTTAATTAATATTGACATAAAATTTCTAAAAGATTGCCGTAGGTTAGATGTTTTTCCAAATTTTATTAACGTTGCTGGTAATTCAAATTCACATGCAGGTAAAAGTCGCCTGAATTTGCCAAGCGGAAATGGTTAGATTTAGAAATTAAATGTCACTATTCAAAACTAACGAAGTTAAAATTAGAGGTTTATGACTTGCATTTAAAACTGGTAACAGTTTGATGAGTGGATTACTTTTTTGCATCACTTGGATGAGGTCATTGATCATAAAGTTATTGCTAAAAGATTTATACATCCGAAGAAATTGTCAAAATTGTGTAGATCCAACAAACAAGACAAGCAGAATGGTAATGCCACAAACGAAAATATCGTTATTAACAAATCTTCTGAGACTTTTAATAAAGAAGAAATAGATTTGTTAAATAAAGGTTTGAAATATTATCTTAATTTTAACAAACCTCCGTTGGATAAAAACATGGTAGGCATAGAAAGTTCGATTAAATCGTTGGATGAAAATTGCAAAAAGTACGTTAGACAAGCCAGTAAAATTCAAATTTCGGAGTCAAAATTTAATTTAAATATATACAGAACTTCGAATTGCTAAAGATCTCAAAAGTAAAAATTGTTTTTACCTCTAAGCAGATAAAGGCAATCAAGTAGTCATTTTAAACAAAGAGAATTATTTTGCTTTAGTCAAAGAACTCTTAAGTTCAGGATCTTATTCAGTAATTACCAAAGATCCTCTTCCTAAAATGATTACTTCAACTAGGAAGGTTTTATTAGCATGTAAAACAGTTATGGATGACTCTCTTAGGTTTCGACTAACGGTATCCAATCCGGTGCTACCTAGAATGTATTGCTTGCCTATGATTCATAAACCAGGTAATGCTGTGCGACCCATTGTTTCTGGTATTAATTCACCTACTTACCTGCTGTCCAAATGGTTATCTAGTAAATTTCATAACCTCTCCTACCAACAGCCCAACTTCAGTGTGGCAAATTCGTATGAATTTATTGATAAAATTAAAAACATTGAAATTACAGAAAATGAAATTTTAGTCTCATTCGACGTTTGTTCGCTGTTTCTGAGCGTTCCAATAGATCAAACCTTAGTTTATTTAGAAGATGTTTTAAAACAAAACCATTTGGACGATAGAGAAGTAGAAGATTTTCTTAAACTAACAGATTTGTGTGTGAAACAAACCTTTTTCAAAATTAACCATCAATGTTTCCAGCAAGAACATGGTACGACAAAGGGGAATAGCTTATCTCCGTTTATAGCCAATCTATTCATGGGTAAATTTGAGATAGACTTAAAACGCGATTCGCCCTATTTTCCTAGAGTTTGAATTAGATATGTGGATGATGTGTTTGCCATCCTTAATACTAAAATTTGTAGCGTTGGGAACTTTGTAGAAACTTTAAATTCTAAATTTCCGACAATCAAATTTACCTATGAGATAGAGGCAAATGACAGTTTTCCGTTCCTTGATACTCTGGCAACAAGAAATGGTAGTAAACTAGATATAGATATTTATCGTAAGGAAACTAGCACTAAAAGATTCATAACTAGGTATAGGATTTCTATGCATTTGCATGTTTTGTCTGCTTATAGCAAACATATGCAGAGTTATATTTCTACATGTTTAAGCCACATATGAATCACATATGTCAATTTGAAAGTGCATATAAATGCATATTTAGGGTTTTTTTTATAAATGCATGCATATTTTAGCATTTTTTGACGATAGTGCATATTTTACCACTTTTTAAGCGTTTTACAAGCTTTAGTTATGAAATTTTTATCAATCATATTTTTAAAATAATTTCAGTATTACACAACCAATCAAGGGCGGTTTAGCTGAGTTTAGGAAAAACCCATAATCTAAGCTTACATCCTGAGGTATTATGATTGACAGGTATTAGGACCCTTGGACAACTTATTGTTGTTTACCTGTACTTTTGTTTCTTTCTTTCAAATAAGACCGTTAAAAAATTGCAAACTGCATTTCAGTTTGAAATTTTAGAGTGCAAAGATGGGCAAAGAAAAAAGGTCTGTGTCTGTTACACTTCGAAGTTCTGTTAAGGAATTCAGTGTTGTTACAACTGACGAAAAGGTGTTGTATTGTACAGTGTGCGACGATAAAGTAAATGCAACAAAACGCTTTCAAGTTACACATCTGAAGACGACTCGACATCAAAGGTGTGTTGCCCTGAAATCAAAAAAACAAACATTGTTACCGGGGTACGTTAATAATTCGCGCGGTGAGTTCAGCAAATCCATGGAATTTAATAAAAAACTATGTAGTTCATTAGTGGCTGCAGATATCCCGTTAAGTAAAATTAATCACTCAGCATTTCATAATTTTCTGGAAGAAATTTCGAAAATGCCAATACCCGACGAGTCTACACTCAGGAAAGATTATTTACACCGTTTATACGAAGAGACAAATAAAATTAATTAGAAAAGATGTAGCGAATAACTACATATGGGTTTCCATTGACCAATCTACTGACAGTACGGGAAGGTACGTAGAAATTTAATTTCCTTCGTTTCTTTATTTTGTTGGTAAAATTTAATTAAACAAAGACAGCTGAGCAATTTACGGATGTTTTGTTTTCTATTTTGTTAGTTACATATTTAATCGCAACAATATTTTTGCTTAATTAAGACATTTTTTTTTAAATAACTGTTTGGACTAATTGTTTGTAACCGACTAATTATGTAGTTCGATAACATAAAAATCATGTGGCTAACTTTATAATTGGAGTTTTAAATTCGAAAAAAATTTTCAAATCCTGTCTATTAGCAATGGACGTTTTCAAGAGCACCAATCATTCTTAGGTAGCAAAATTGTTTAATGATTCGATTGTGGCCGGACGGTATACACCGACGCGGCACCATACATGATCAAGGCTGGAGCGGGCTTACAAGTTCTGTATGACAAAATGATCCACTTAACTAGTCTTGCCCACGCAATGCATAGAGTTGCGGAAAAAGTGGGAGAAATATACCCTAACATAAACTCTATAATTTCAGATGTAAAAAAAATTTTTCGTAAAGTTCCACGTCGCATACAAATATTTAGGGAAACTGCTCAAGAAGTGCCTTTTCCACCTGAGCCAGTAATAACAAGGTGCGGTACTTGGCTTTCTGCAGCAGAATATTATGCTACTCATTTTGATATAATTAAAGCATTTATAAATAAACTTAATAAACACGATGCACTATGCATACGAAGCGCACAGGATGCTTTTAATATTGAGGAGGTGAGGGAAGAATTATTGTTTGTTTTGACAAATTTTGTACGTTTAGCTAAAGTAATTGAGAGATTAGAAAGTCAGGGAAATTCAATAGATGAATATCTTGAGCATGTAAAATTGTTCGATGTTTCTCTAAATAAAGTAAAAGGGTTTGTTTATACAACAAAAATTTAAGTCCGTTATTGACAAAAATCCTGGTTTTCACTTAATTCAAAGCATAAACGATGCATTATATGGCAAAGCCATTTTAAACGAGGTAAAATATTATTCGCTTGTAGAATTAAACATTTTAAAGGATGTCCCAATTACATCTTGCAATTTGGAAGGGAGTTTCTCGAAATATTTAGGGATAACAGGCACTTTTGAAAATTTAAAAATGTACGCCATTGTGAACTGTAATGTTCTAGATTTAGAAAATAAAATTAATTAAATCATTGCGGAGGATGTACAATTAAAATAATTTATACAAAAAAAAATACGGCCAAATAAGTATTATTTTAACAATAAAAGTGCATATATTTATTAAAAATTTCTAATAAAGACATATTTCATGATTTTTAAGTGCATACTTAAGTGCATATTTCACGTTTTCATAGTGCATAAGTGCATGCATATTTCAGCATTTTTAAGTGCATATAAATCCTATACCTATTCATAACCAATGACTCAAATCACTGTAGACAGAATAAACTCGAGACTTTTAACTTTTTGGTTCATAGACTGCTTAATTTTCCTCTTTCAATTCAAAATTATAATAAAGAATTGCGCACTATTAAAGGAATTGCTGCATACGATGGGTTTTCAGATGAAGTGGTTATGAATATAGTTAAAAAACAAACACATAGGATGACGTAACTACATTAGGTAACGCTAGAGAAGAAATAGAAGCAAAGTATCTAAAGTTACCAAACTATCCTGCTTATATAAAACGTCTAAGTAAAATCTTTTCCAAAATCAATTTGAAAACAGTCACTACTTCAGATAATAGTTTGCAAACTTAGGCAATCCAAAAGATAAAGTGGATAAGCAGGATAGGTCGGGAACTTATAAGATTAATTGTAAAAATTGTGTACAAATATATGTGGGACAAACTAAACGACCTATCAAAATTCGCTTTAAAGAACATTTAGCTCATATAAAATACCAACGTTGGGACAAGTCTGCCGCAGCATATGTTTGATAAGAATCATGTAGTAAATGAGGTATCATTAATCAAACATGTTAGTAATAAGCACGAACTTGATTGTTATGAAAGTTTAGAGATCTTTAAAAACAAACAAATTCTAACGAATAATGATGATCAAGGACCTTTAAGGCTCCTCAGATCTCATTAAACTTTCATAACTTTCATAATTTTCTTTGTTGTTTTTAAAAATAGATAGTACTTGTGCTATATCATTGTAAAGAGGATAAAAAAATACGATAAATTATTTCAAAGCCGACTTGTCGTTCCATAAGAAAAATTTAATTTAGGGGTTGAAACTAAAAAATAGAAAGTGCAAATAAAAATCCAAATTGATATTTAAATTCTTCATAAAAAATATCTTAAGAAAGTGCAAATAAAATTTATATGTCTAATATAACAAAAAAGATATTACAAGAAAAAGAAGTTTGACATTTTTCTTTTTCTTGCCATAAGTCTTAAAATACATGGAAATTTGGAAATTGGAGAGTGTCCTATAATTTCACTAATCCTTAGGAGTAATTCATCTAATTTAACCAAATCTGTATCTTTTACTCGTATAATAAGCGAAATCCCCATGCTGGAAATGTTATCTGGGTATCAGTTAATTAACTTGTTGTTATACAAAAGTGAATGTACGATTTCGCAATTGTATAATAAACACTGTATATATTGTATGTACATACATAAAATTTCTCTCATCAGAAATACCTTTGTCAAAAAAAAAACGGTTTCTGATTTTATAATCATGCTGACCGCTTATTAGAGTACTATTTTTAAATTTTCCTGATGATGAGACAGAATTTTTATGTATGTACATAAAATATGTACAGTGTACAGATTTTTTACAATAATCTTGCAACCGTTGAAGAGATTTTACAAGCTGGTCAGTACTGTACTCTCATGTTGTACGAACTTGCGAAGGCCACTCAATAGAATAAATTGAAAAAGGTGAATGACTTACCTGCATATCTCAAAAAAATGAGATATGAATCTTTTATAAAGGCCACCACTAAAAAAAATGCAGTTAAGTTGTTCTCGCTTGTTCCAACAATTGGTGCTTTAAATGAGCACATAAAAAGGGAACTTGCAAACCCAGTTATGGCTGGGAAATAAAAATATTAATCCACTTGATTGGAGTTTGGTTACTATTGAAGGAGTATTAAATCCAATCAAATTCCGAATCAACCTGCTCCTGAAGAGCTGTTGTAGCTGTAAAAAAGGGTGCGGTTGCCAAAGAGTAGGACTTTTCTGCACTTCGACATGTACAATATGCAGTAGAGACAATTGTCAAAATAGTGTTCCAATTATGGACCAAGACGAGGACGAGGACGTGGAAAGGAATGAGGATGAAGAGTAAAAGGAAGATGAGTGTCACATAGACTTTTTATATTTATGTTTTTTGTAATAAAAATGATTTGTAATTAAAATCCATATAAAAATAAAATTCTAATTTTCCCTATTTCTGATTGCAAAGTTTAACCAGTAGGGGCGTTTTAAGGGTTTATAAAATAAATACATTCTATTTTCAATAATGAAAAGAGGGCATTATATTTTTAGCTAAAAAAATTTGTCACTATAATTTTTCGATTTTTTGCAAAGGGGTAGTTTTTATAAGTGTTGAAACTAATCATAAATAAATAAATGATAAAAAATTAATAAAGAAATCGTAATTTAATGTCAGTATTCCAGCTTGCTGAATAACACTTTTCAACATTATTTTTTAACAATTACTGTCATAGGGGGTGATTTTTAGTGGTTGAAAATTTTTAATTCATCATAATTTATCACTTAGAGTATCAATTGATGTATATTTCATTTATTTAAAGAAGATTTTGATTACAAGTGTGAATCTATAATTTTATAAATATTTGTAAACAGGGGTAGTTTTCTCCCCTAAAATATAGTAAGCAACCAACGGCACAGGTTCATATTTGAAGTAGAGGTTAAGTAGAACCTAAATCCAAATTTTCATGCAAATCGGTTATATTTAATCATTACAAGTTGCTAAAGAACATTTTGAAGATATTTTTGTTAATTATAACTATTCTAGGGGGTAGCTTTTAGGGATCGAAACTGTTTAATAAGTCATAAATTATGTCTCTTAATATCAATTGACGTTTATTCAACTTATTTAAAGATGATTTCAATCGATTACACGCTCGAATCTACAATTCTAAAATTATTTTCGAATAGGGGTAGTTTTCACCCCTAAAAAACAAAAAGCACCCCCGGAACAGGGTCAACTTTGAAGTACAAGTTTTGGAAAAAATTATACAGTATCGCCGTATTTTACCTTCAATGACTGGACTATTAGTGTAAAGCGCTATCGCGAATTAAACCACAGATCACAGATAGATATGCCTCTCTTATACAAATGAAAACAGTAGACGCTATAAACGCCATCTTTTGACTGATAGGAAGATTATTATTCCAAATTTCTATAATCTCCCATCAGTATGGACGTTTGTTGCTAATCTAAATTTCATGAGAAATTAAAAACAGATATCCATTGCGATGAGCGACTACAATTTTTTTTCAACTTTACAAGGCATAAAATAGAAAATAAATTACACTCTTGGGACATTTTCCAATTTAGACAACAAAAAGATGAGAAACTTATCTGTATTGTTCATAAATCCCTTAAATTATACATTTATATAATGCCATTCGAGAAATCTATTATACAAAAAACTATTAAGAACCTAAGGGAACAAACTTTAACATAAACTTAATTTTTTTTATGGTTACATAGTGGAACTCCATTAATAAGTTAATTATTAAAATAAATGAATAAAAATGAATCAGTGGAATGACTTACTATTTTAATAACATAACAAAATTTAACATGTAATAAAGGGAGTCTACACCCAAGTGTACCAGCCTTCCACTTTGACAAGAAATGTTTTAACCAATATACATAGGGGAAGGTGACCTGTGACGGCCCCCCTAACCCAAATAGCTGTAGTTCAGAAACCAGTTAAGATTTTAGAACATGCGTTGGCTTAAAAGCAGGCAGCCATGAGCCTCTTTAATAACCAATGATTAAAATTTTCAAATGTTTTAATTTTTCCAGTAAATCAATTTTAAAGAAAAACGACCTGGGGGCCGTCATATGCACACAGTCTCCTATGATGGCCCTTCTTGAAAAAAGGGGCAGGAAATTAATATTTCTCAAAAAAACTATTTAATTTCTTAATAAATACACACCAAGACCATATAAAATAAAAGAATAAACATTTATTATCAAAGAAACATTTTTCTTATCAACACCAACTGCAACTTCAAATAAACCTATTTTCTTATAAAATACATATATAAAAAAGAAGTTTAAAAAACATAATTTTAATGAGGGCACTACTTGCAAACGTCGCAAACAAACATTTTAGTGAATCTTGGAACACCAGCACATTCGGTGTGACACCAATTTGAGCATGCCTGACACCTTATCCATATTGCTTTAGGACGAGATTGAGAATAAAGTTCATTGCAGTACAAACAGGCACTATCTGATTCGTCACTAAAATCTTGTTCAATACTCTCATTGTCGCTGTTATCTTCCATTACTAGTTCTTTAATTTTGCGTTTATCTGCTTTTGCTGTTTTTCTTCGTTCTTTCAGCAATGCTTCTTGCTTCTTTGCTTTAAGGTCTTCTAAATCTGGAGTGGAGTTGATAACACCTGTTTTACAACGCTTTCTTTTTCTTTGGGTATCTCGTTTTGGTGCTTTAGGAAGAGGAGATAATATTTCAATTTGCTCCGTGCTTATATTTGGTCCTAATGTAATATTTACTGCGTTCTGATCGACTTCAATTTCATGAGGAGTTTCTGGATTCATTTCGTTTGGCACGTCTCTTTCATTTTCATCATGTTCTTCAATCACGTTACCAATTGCAGGTTCAGGTTGTTCCTGGTAAGTTGTAGATGCAGGAGCAAACTCCCAATCTTCAAAGACATCTGGATCAAGAGGCGAGATTCCGGTTTTCTTAAAAGAGTTTATTGCATTGGAGGGTGTAGCAGGCTTCAAGTAAGCATTTTGAAAAGTTGTGTCACTTGAAAGTGGGTGACTGTTCGGGCTGGGTTTTGTTTGAGCCATTTTTGAAGTTCCTGATTGTAGTAAGTTTGGAGTGGTGAAAAAATGCCCACGTCGAGTGGTTGTACTCGGTGGGAACAGTGCGCAGGGAGACAAAATAAGATAATTCCGTTATTTTTAGTGTACTCCAATACTTCCAACCCCTTGTGGCTACTATGGCCGTCTAGAATTAAAAGAACTTTATTTTCATTCGAAGGTTTAACATGTTGGGTAAAGTGATTCAACCATTTCAGAAAAGTTTGAGTATTCATCCAACCATTTTCTTGGCAAAATGCAACACTGCTTATCGGTGCGTTATCCATCAACTCGGCCTTAAAACGTTTACGTGGAAAGATGAACGCAGGAGGAACAAATGTTCTTATCGCATTCACACAACATACGGCAGTGTAATGCATTCCACGTTCAGCACTACTGGCGGTTTCAATTTGTTTGCGTCCCTTTGTTGCGAGAATTTTTGGAGCCTTGGTAGGGACTGTGCTCATACCAGTCTCATCGACATTGAAAATGTTCTCGGGAGCAAAATTATATTTATCCATAACTTCTTGCAGAGATTGGAAAAATGATTGTATATTTACTTTATTAAATGCTTGAGCTCTTGCCAGAGATGTGTGTTCAGGAGTTCTAATCGTTATTGTTGGATTTCTTGCAAGGAAACCCCTTAACCATTTTCTACCGGTTATACCTTTTTCTCTATTGAATCGATGGAGTATTTGGTGTTTTTCTGCTATCTGGAAAACAAGTGTTCTCACTTCTTCACTGGTGAATCCAAAGAATCTTGTTTCTAAATTAACAATATGCTTCGGAATTTCGGCTTCAGTGTTTGGATTAAATGTAGACTTATAACCACCTAGGTACCCCTTCTTACTACCCTGATTTTGACGTAGTGTACTTCTAGGGACATTAAACGTTTTCCCAGCCTAGGTATAACCCATTGTTGCATTTTGTACAGCTTCTATTGCGGAAGCCATATCCTCCTCCTTCCACTGCTGCATTTCTCGCTTTTTACTCTAAAACAAAAACAAGCAATGAATATCCATGAACAGGTGCCAATGAAGGCCCTCGGGCCATCACAGGGATACCCTTAGAAGGCCATCATACGCAAACGCGCACCTCCCACTGCTATGAAGATATTTTTTCGTAGGACACTCTAACCTCAAAACTGGTATTGCACGTGTACGGCAGAAACACTCTCGAACACACACGTATGAATGTCACTTCGATATCTGATTCGATTGTCGTGCAATATGCATTTAAAATTACATTATTATTACATCAGTACTCACCAAATTCATTTTTATTCGACGGCAAAGAAACAAAACGACACTAACCCTTGTAAATTCATATACGTACTAAATCTTACATGCGCAGCACATATTAGTGACGAAAGCCCCACCATGCGTTTACTGGATACAGCCACAGTGCCATCATAGGCATAGGGCCGTCACAGGCCACTTTCCCTAAGGTTTCTTAACAAAGCTACACTAATACATATCAATCTATATATCACTTATATACTAGAACATACTATCCTGACCATCATAATAATGTAATAATAATAATCATGAATAATTTGTTTATTTTGTTACATAATTACTAAATCTGACAATATTATCGTTTTCGCATTTTTTGATATTTTTTAAATGGCAACTCTGTTAAGCTATCTAAATTTTGATAACTTAATACTTTACAACTCAAAATATTATTGATTACTTTAATATAATAAAACAAATACACATTTAAAGTTATTTTAAAGGAATATTCATTATTTACAGTTTTATGAGTGTTACAAAACAAGGTTTTCGCATTATATTACACTCTGTTATTGATGCACGTCTTCAAATTATATTTTGTACCTTTATAGTAACACTGCGAGTATTTGGTTTGACAATATATCAAAATTGTCAATTGCATTAATTAATTGAAACAGGTAACGGCCCTCATACTTTCTTAATCTAATTAAATGGTTTTGCTCTATTTTAGTTGGCGCCTCCATTTCCGTTTTACAATTTCTACATTGAATACGCTCATACATTTTTTTAATAACAAATCCAGCAGCATATGCAGAAGCGGTATCATGTAAAGCACGAGGTGAAACTCTTATTTCAGAAAATGGTTGATAGACGGGAGATCTTACAAGTGGTAAAGTTTGTTGATCCACCTTTTGTGTCACAAACAATTTAAGAGTCATTAAAGAACCTACCGAATCATCTTTCTCACAGTTTGCTCCAGGAGAATGTGAAGAAACCAAATTATTGATAAGAGATTTACTGGAATTTATAAAAGAACAGCAGGCACTCCAGACTTCTTATACAGGAGAAAAGGGAATTTTGATTAAAATCACTGGGTGCAATAAACATTAAACTCCTCACTTTTAATTTTTCCCATAAATATATGAAGCTTTGAAGCATTACACGCCAATTAGAGAGAGACGGGGTGATGAGTGATGGATTTGTTTTGGGATCAACAAAACTCATGGATTTAATAAGAATGGCGCTTTGCCAAAATTTTATATGGTTTGACTTGGGTGTTACCACACATCACAGCTTCTTCATTGGGTTACATAATGTATGCCCATTTACACTATCACATAACTCGTCAAAGAAGAGCAGCAGACCGGCAGTATCAAGTGCTGCATGATCAAGGTAATCAGGATGGTTAGAACTGCCTTCAAATGACTGAGTATATTTAACCTTCTGTCTAATTGCTACAGCAACAGTAAAACTGAACACCTGTACACAATGTTTTACTTTCAGTTTGTTTATTTTTTGAGGAAAGACATGTTCATCGGTCAGCTTGGAAAACATACTAAATTTTCCTTCAAGTTTGTCTAATTTATACGTATTTACAATGTGCTTCCAAGGTGCCATTTTTTTCTTTCCCTCGTGTGTAAAAGTGAGATCTTTTGATAAAAGCATATTTCTAACCCCTATTAATAAATGGTGTCAATCAAAAATGTGTATAATTTCTTTATTGTCACATATCCTGTAAATCTATTTTCTACATTATTTCTCAGGCAATATTCGTTTGTCTGAGTTAGCTGCTGTTTAATTGCAGCTGAGTTTGTAGCACCCTGGTCGCTTACTGTTGCCACAACAGTTAGTCCCATTTTAAATATACGTTTTATTAATAGTTTAATTATTACAAGTAAGTTTACAGTTTTCATGGAATATTCACAGAAACAAATGGGTTGTTTCCACTTTCTGTGAATTCCCTTCGACACGAACACCATTGCATGGTCAGTACATGAAGACCATCAATCCCTACCACCCAAGTCCACAAAGCCCTCAATAAAACCATTGTAATGAACATCAGGTTGTAGAGATACCTCATCAAACCTTAGTATGCAGTATCTATCCAGTCTTTTCATTTTCTTTACAATTTGCTCTAAATGATTAAAAATGTGCAAATTTAACACGTTGACTGGCTTGTATGGTGTATTACCCCTGTGCGGCAGCGAATTTCGACAGTTATCCTTCCCGTGCGGATGTTGTAGAATTGTTATTTCTCAACATATTTTAATGTTACAGGTAGCGATTTATTCGTATTTACGTTCTTGAAGTGATAATATTGTACATGCCTCCGGAGATATGTACCGCACAGAGCTAATAAGCTATTACTTTTGTGCGGTACATGCTTTCGGGGATATGTACATATTTCACACCTCACTTCGGCACGGAGCTGCAGTACGCGCGTACGGACTTGCACGCACTTGCCGTCTGTGTTGCCATCGCGTCGTATCAGTCAGTCTGTTGTTGTCAAAGGTGTGATATCTGTTGAAGAAAATGAGTGAGAGAAGTAGGAAAATATTGCAGCTGGCAAACCAAGAAAAAATAATTGGAGAAAAGTGTATAATATTATCGACGGAAGAAATTAAAGTTACCAGACCGTATCTGCGAAAAGCAATAAATTCTAGCAATCATAAATACCAAGCACTTTCTGAAATTTCAAATAATTCGAATAATGTTGCGTTTGGTCTATTTATTGACTTCTCTCGTGCATTTGATTTAGTCGATCATCCAACATTGCTCTACAAACTAAATAGATATGGAATTAGAGGTATTGCACTTCAGCTACTTGTATCCTACTTTCATGAGCGCTTTCAAATCGTACAAGTAAGAAATGCGTATAGCAACTCCTGTCTAATTACTCAAGATATACCACAAGGGTCCATCTTAGGTCCCTTACTGTATATAATTTATTGTAATGACCTCTTACAGTACGTAAATGATGAAAATATTCACACTATTTCCTATGCAGATGACACAAATATCTTAATTACAGGAAGAAATTTCTTCGAAACCAAAAACAATTTATACACAGCGTATGCTAAGGTTTTACACTGGGCAAAATCAAATAAATTAACATTAAATGTAACTAAAACCGTAGCAGCCCACTTCAGTATACTAGGTAGACCTGGAACACATTCCTTAACTCAATATAGCTATAACTTAAATGTAGCACATTCGGTAAAATTATTAGGTGTTGTTTTTGATGAAGCTCTAAACTGGAATGAACAGATTGAAAGTGTATGTAAAAAACTGCGCAGTGCATGCAATTTTCATAGTCATCTGAGATATGGCATATTAAATTGGGGTAATAGTAATGTAAAACGGGTATTAATATTGCAAAAGTATGCGGTACGGATTTTAGCTAAACTAAATTATCGGGACTCGTGTCGTGATGCTTTTAGGAGATTAAAAATATTAACAGTTGCAGCTACGTATATATACGAATTATGTTGTTTTGTTTTTAAACATAAAAGTATGTTCTCCAGGAGCTTAGACTTCCATTCACATAATACGAGGTACAAAAATGCATTCAAGCCTGAGAAGCATCATACTAGTTTTCATCAAAAAAATTTTTATTATTTAGGATGTAAATTATTTAATACTTTAAACGACGATATCAAACAATCACAAAACATAACTATATTTAAAAAGAAAGTAAAGACACTTTTACTGTCTAAAAATCCATACACAATTGATGAATTTTGTACAATTTAGTGTTTTAGCTTGTTATTTATGACTATAATTTGTAACTTATGATTGAAATGTAATTATGTTCTCCTTCTCTGACATTATGTCACTTTGCTTTGCGATAACTTTGTTACCACAACTTGAGAAATAAACTATTATTATTATTATTATTATTATTATTTTTTTTTTTTTTTTAGATGGTTGATATGTTACCAAGTGAAAGCATTATCGATTGCTGAGATCATTAAATGCTTCAGTTGGATCATGGAGTCATTTTTGAAGGTAAGTTTGTATCTGTTGGTGTTGGTATATATATATATATATATATATATATATATATATATATATATATATATATATATATATATATATATTTTTAACAATTACTAGCTTATTTTCAAATTTCCTGCACAATTTTTATGGCCTCTAGGAATTTTATTTCGTTTATAAAGTTATCCTCATTTAACATCATGTCTATTTCATTTGTTATTTTATAGTAATCTCTATAGGGTTGTAAGGCTTTACATCCTTCCATTAGATGCGTTACTGTAAGATTGTGGTGACATTGAGCGCATTTGGGGCTTTTCTTTTTTATCAATAGGTGGCAGTGGGTGATTCTTGTATGACCAATAGCTAGCCTTGTCCAGATCACCTGTTGCTTTCTGATAGTATTTCCTAATCTAGGTATTAGTCTTACATTCTTTACGAATTGCTGTAAACGAGTTTGACTACTTTCCCATGAGTGTTGCCATTTATTCTTGATCAGTTCTTTGATATGCTTTGTTATATCTCTTGTACAGTGAATGTTTGTTTTTTCAACGTTTAGTACAGTGTTGGTTGTTTTGTATATTTCAGACAATTCACTAGGTATGTATAAAAATTTTATTTCTGATCCCTTATGTATTACAATTGCAACTCTTTGTAAAATTATCTTTATTAGTTCATCAGCGCTGAATGTATTGTGTAGTGCTCTTATCGCAGATTGTGACGTTAAGCATATAATTGTCTTGTCTTCTGGGTTTTCTATTGTTTCCAGTGATTTTAGTATAGCTACAAGGCAGGCGTTGTGATTTGTGTACTCATTTGGAAGTTTCCATTTTGTTTTATGGTCGTCAATAATTATTGAGCATTCAGTGTTTGTCGATGATGAGTAACCCGTTGTGTACACAAATTTATATTCTCTATTTTGTAAAGCATACGTTTTGAAGTTAATATGTGGATCTTGTTGGTTTATGTAGTGTATATGTGGTGGACAAATCTCCCAGTCGAACACGTTTATGTGAGCATTCCACATGTTTAAGAGTAACTTTTCATTTAGAAGCTCTTTATGTATGTTAATCAGTGCTGGTACTGTTCTTGTGCCGCTCCATTCATATTTGTCCAAAATATCTGGTTTTATTAGTTTTTGCTGTAAATTATGTTTGTTGTTTCCAAGCCTTTTTATTCCATATTTCAGATTGTTTTCTAGGAATCTCAATTGTAGAGGTACACATTCCGCTATAACACTGACAGCTTCAATTGGAGACGTTCTATATGCGCCTGTAATTAATAACAACGCTGATTCCATACCACTTGTATTTTTTTCTTGTGTGATTTAGAGGCGTTACTGTAAATCATGCTTCCATAATCAATTCGGCTCCTTATAAGCGCACTGACTATTTTACGCAACGACTGTTGATCTGCTCCCCACCTAAAGTTGCATAGCACCTTTATTCTATTTAACGTTAGTCGACATACATTAACCAATCTCTCTATGTGGTTTTTCCAAGTCAGTTTATTGTCTAGTAAAAGCCCTAGGAATTTGTGTTCCACTACGTAAGGTATTATATGATTTTTCAGTTTTAACTCGATTTCATTGTGCTTCCTTCGTAGTCTACAAAAATGCATACAGACAGTTTTGTTTGTAGAGAACTTCATTTCTCGAGATTCTGCTTCTTTCATAACCCTATTTATGTTATCTTGCATAATTTTATGCATTTGGGTCATATCACTACCACTTACAACAATTGCTAGGTCGTCAACATATAGCATAGCTGTGCTTCGTTCATCGATTTCGTCTGCGATACCGTTGATTGCTATTAAGAATAATGTGGTGCTAAGAACGGATCCTTGTGGAATTCCGTTTTGCAGTTCGTAGGTACGGGAGTATACATCTCCAATACGCACACGAAAATTACGATTTTGTAAGAAGCTTTGTATAATTTTAGGTAGTTTACCATCTATATTCCACATTTTGAGAGATTGGAGTATTTGGTGGCATTGGATTGTATCAAAAGCTTTTTCGAGATCGAAGAAAACTGTTAGGGTGTGTTGTGTATTTGTAAAAGCCTCATTTATTATATTATCAATTAGATAGATGATCGACCGTAGAGTATCCTTTCCTATACCCAGCTTGATATTTGCTCATTAGGTTTTGTTTTTCTAATACCGTTATTAGCCTGTGGTTTATCATACATTCAAATGTTTTGCTTAAGCATGAAGTCAGCGTTATTGGTCTATAGTTTTCTGTTTTAGAAATGTCCTTGCTTTCTTTGGGAATAGCGATAATCGTTGCAAGTTTCCACTGGGAAGGATAGACTCCTGATTGCCATATGTCATTATATATCTTTAGTAAATCTATTTTTATTTCTGGTGTTAGATTGCTTATCATGCTGTAAGTGATACTATCTGCACCGGGAGCTGTGTCTTTGCATTTATGTAAAGATCTTTCCATTTCTAAATGGGTAAATGGTTTATTGTATGACTCCGTGTTGTTATCCGCAAACTGTATTGTTTGATTTTTAGATTTACTTTTATTGCATTGAAATGCATTATTATTATTATTATTATTATTATTAAAAAAATAATTTAGAAGCAGAAAATCAGCAAAATTTCCAACAAGAAAAGGGAAATGAAAATAACCATGGTAATGGTGCAATTACTAGAATTCCTAAAAGCAGGTCAGTTAACGTAATGAAACAATATATTGAACCAAGTGAAGATTTAGAAAACTACTTACTTGCCAGTGATCCATATGACACTGATGACTATAAAAGATAAAACGTACAATATTTCATCTTCTGAAACTTCAAGTGAAAACGAAGAATCTGATTTTGAAAATGATTTAGATGAAACAGTTGCTGAGAACTCAGAGGAGGTTTCAGCAGATAATTATGGCAGTGTTGAATGGGATGAAGTTAAATGATCGAGTTACGAATTTCCCATGTACGAAGAAAATTCAACTGTGAATATAAATTTTGACGAACTTGTGAATGGCAAACCTGGAGATGTTTTCAAATATTTTGTGAATCGAGAAGTTTTAGACCTAATAGTAGCGCAAACTGATATTTATGCAAGTCAACAATTAAACCAGGGATATTCAGAATCAAACGCTGGACGGATACCGACGCAAACGAAATTCTTCTTCTTCTTTGGAATTTGCATTATTATGGGTTTAACTTCAATTCCCTATAAACCTATATTGGTCAAAAGATCCTGCATATCGCAATGAATTTGTTTCCAAATGCATGCCAAGAGACAGATTTCTGCCATTACTGAAATTTATTCATTTTGAAAACAATGAAAATGCGAATGAAGAAAATAGGCTTTATTAAAGTCCTCTAGTTACAATTTTGCTAAAAAATTTTCAACCTGTTTATAATCCAGGTAGAGTACTAGCAATTGACGAGTCGATGGTCCCTTCCCGTGGAAGATTACATTTCCGACAGTATATACCAAACAAATCTCACAAATAAGGGGGAAAACTATACTCTGCACACCCGAAGGATATACGTATATCAAGGTATACACTGGGAAAGGCGACACAAACGCTGATTTGGGGCATTCCCAATCCATTGTTTTAAAGCTTTTACAGCAAATAGAACCAAAAGAAGACAGAATACTGTTTGCAGATAACTCCTACTCAGGTATTGATTTGTCTCAAAAATTATATGGAATGAAAATGTTGTACTGTGAAACTCTAAGGTCCAATAGAAAGGGAATACCTAAAGTATTCTCCAAGAAAATGAAGAAAGGGGACATTCTAAGCAAAGAAAAAAATAATGTGAAAATAATAAAATGGATAGACAAGCGCCCAGTTTTAATGATTTCTACAATTCCCACACATGACGACAAAATTAAAAATACAGGTAATCTGCATTGTATAACTTATCGTGACATTATGTAATTTTTTTCAAATTCTAGGTAAACCCACTCGTAAATTTAAAACCACAATGCGTCATTTACTATAATCAAGCCAAGAAAGGCGTTGATTTGAGCGATCAGATGTCCTCATACCATTCTGTTATACGCAAACGCCTTAAATGGTACAGGTAAGCTGGTATAAAATTATTGGGAAATTATTTCAACAAAATGTGAATATCCAACTGAACAAAAATATTTATTATAGGAAAGTTGCATTGGAGTTACTATTGGATACAGCCGTAGTCAATTCCTGGATAATTTTTAACAAAATATCAAAGACAAAACTGGGAATAACAGAGTTCTGAAGACAATTAGCAGATGACTTAACAATGATACAAGAAGAAGGCGAATTAAGGAAGGATGCTAATCAAGCAAGGAAAAAAACACACAAGTTTATAAAACATGAAGGTCCGGGATGAAAGAAGCGAAAAGTGTGCAAAGGATGTTACTCAAAACTTAGAAAAACATTAAACAGCAGAGAGGCCGACAAGAAAGTAAGACGCGTAATGAGTTATTGCCAAGATTGTCCGAATGCGCCCGGTTTCTGTTTGACATGTTTCAATGAACACCATGCTTGAAATAAAGTTTAGTTTCAATTTTCCTGTTTCCCATTATACTCAAAATATGTATTAAATTAAAGTAATAAAGTTGTTTTGGTATTATTCTTATTTTATTGAGTAAAATTGTTCCAGTAATTCTTGGCGTCCTCTGTCAACGTAAACATGTACGGATCCAACATAAGATAGTTATCTGTATGCTTTATGACAAATAACAATAAAAAATATATACACTTCCATATGCTTGAATATAGAGGCCAACGTCAACTTCGGGTACATATCCCCGGCGATATGTACCGCACAAAAACAATCGACAAATACATATCCCCGGGGATATGTAACGCAATCAGAGACAAAGTACCAAATTTACTTGCCGCAGTCAACGTATTAAACCACAAAACAGAGGTATTTGCATTAACATTTTTTTTTAGAGTTCAAGATGATGGTAGGCTAAAAAAGTTTGATGTTAAAAATCTGTACAATTTAGGACCTTAGAGAGTACAAAAATTTTATCATCTAAAGAAAACCTTTACCTTTACATTTCAATTTCTATTTTTTTATTTGATTTAAAATAAAATTAAATGTTGATAGTTAACATAATTTAAAAGATAATTCAAACCTTTGTTGTTTTCGAGAGCGGTATACATTGCTCTTAAACTGGCATTTCTGACTTGCAGTTGATTTACACTCCTTTTGTAATATTTAGGCAAACGCACCTGTTGTGAGTAACCTGCTTCAATTTCATATGTACTTCTGTGGTTTATTTCTTTGTGGAGTACCTACAATAAAAACTGTAATCAATATTAAGAAAACCGTACTAAATAGTTACAAACCTAAGCCTAAAACTTATTACGGCTAATGTAAATCCCTATATTATTGTGCCAAACGATACTATATTAATATGTTATTATTTTCATGCCACATACATACTTGTAATAAATGTAGATCCTGGTTCTGATCTAATGAAATAGGACAGATATCCACATCCATTGCAAATTCATCACGAAGTATGGCAATACTAGTAGCCGTTCCAAACGAAAATATATTTCGTTGTATAGACAGATAGGTCTTAGCAACTGGCATAATTGAACCAACAGGTGAGTCAAGAGAAGCTGATGAACTTGCTACAGCTTCTACAATTCTACAAAACAATATTATGTTATTATGTGCATTTCCCGGGGGGGTTACTAGATCTTCTACCGGGCGCCTCCCCAGGTGGCGGATAGGGGAATGCTCGCTAGATATAGCGGGTACCGGGGAAATAAAATACCCGGGGCGGACCAAAACTAGTAAAGAGCGTCTGTCTTCAGAGAAGCGGCTCTAAACAGCGTCTGTTCCAAAGTGGGCGGCTGATCTATCAAACTCGCCAGTAGATATACTACCGCACTTCTGATCCACTTTTGTCACTAGATTTGTCACCAGATCTAGAAAAAGTCACCAGAAGAGTCACTAGATTTCTAGGTTGGTAACATTTCCTAAGATATACTACCGCACTTCTGATCCACTTTTGTCACTAGATTTGTCACCAGATCTAGAAAAAGTCACCAGAAAAGTCACTAGATTTCTAGGTTGGTAACATTGCCTATTTCAAGGGGTGGTAAGTCAAGGCCACGTTGGTAACCCTGTGAAGGTTGAAGGGGTAGCAACCCTGCTAAGTCAGGGCCACGTGTTAGGCCTGCTAAGTCAAGGTCACTCCTGTTGGTGAAATCGGAAGCGAGCTCTTTCAAGGTCAAGCGGGTGCAAGGTAATCATAAATGTAAGAATATAATTTTCAAGGTCAAACTTTTAGCGGAAATATAAATTTTGGAGCTGATCATCATATATATATATATATATATATATATATATATATATATATATATATGACGCATATTTCTTATATAAATTGCAGCGAGCTGTATGTTGAGATCAGTCTGCAACTCGTAATTGTTAAATATGGAATTAACAGGGTTAAACCAAAGCACCTATTGCAAACTCTTTAAAAATGCGTGCGAGCTCGATATATCGAGAAAGTATAAAGTAACGAATATGGATATAATGAATACTAAGTACGGTGAACGTATAGTGATAGAAACGGGTGATATTAAATGTGTATTGCCGGAACGCTTTTATGTGTATTTCAAAAAAGAAGAAACACGAATTGAAGAATTTAAAATACTCCTAAACACGAAGGATGTGTTCATAAGTAGTTTGGGTGCAGTTGGCAAAACAACAAACATAACATTTTCTTTTTAATAGTAGCACCCCCACCATATGTAAAATGAGAGAGAATTCAGTGGTGGTGATGATGACATTTATAAAGATATTGATGATGTTATAAATGCTAAGTATAATATTAATTCACATAACACTGTATGTTTAATGGAAATTTTGTATTATCGTCCTGCTTATCTAATGTATAGCATTTACTGAATAAAAGAAAATAACTATGATTTGTTTTTCTCAATTTAGGTATAAATACCCCCTTCTATCCATCCATGTAAACAATGCTAGTTAAGAAGCGAAAGAGTGTAGGTGGTGGTGGTTTGGCGAATGGTCTAATCAATAAACTTCCGTTTGAATTGCATTTACCCGGTTACCAGTATTGCGGTCCTGGTACAAAGTTGGAAAAACGACTCGCACGCGGTGACCTCGGTATTAATCAATTAGATGGTCAGTGCAAACTTCATGATATCAGTTACAGAGAATACCGAGATTTAGAAAGTAGACATAAAGCAGATAAAATTTTGCAAAAAAAAGCTTGGGAGCGCTTTAAATCATTAGACGCAACGCTAGGTGAACGAACTGCAGCTTTAGCAGTCAGTACCATCATGAAAGCGAAAATTGGGAATGGGGTGTAAACGTCGATCTAATATGAAGAAGAAGAAATGCAATGGTGGAAATTTATTGCATTTACGAAAGACAATAGCTAAAAAAATTAAACCTAACGGAAATTTCACAGACACAATAAAGTCAGCGCTTTCAATGGCAAAACGTGTGGTAAAAAATTTAGGAGGAAAGAAAAACATTAAAGTTCCTAGAGTAATTCCCCTACCTAAACAAGGAGGGTTTTTACCATTTCTTATTCCGTTATTCGCAGGATTATCAGCAATCGGTGCTTTAGCTGGCGGTGCATCAGGAATTGCTAAAGCAGTCAATGATGCTAAAAATGCTAAAAAATTGCAGGAAGAGACATCGCGCCATAATCGCATGATGGAATCGGTCGCTATAGGCTCCATGAATAAGAAAGGTGGTGCACTATATCTAAAACCAAACAAATCTGGTGGTGGTGCATTATACTTAAAACCGTTTCCAAAAAACTGAATAGATTACCCGAAAGACCGTTAACGGATACTGATTTAAAGAAATACTCCAAAAACGTACCGTACTTTAGGGATATTTTTATGAGAGATAGCATGCCTAAATTGCCACGGAAAAATGAATCTGCAATTATTAACTTAGATAGCCAAAGAGGACCAGGTACCCATTGGGTTTGCTACAAAAAGCGTGGTAAAAAGGTATGGTATTACGATAGTTTCGGTAATATTCGACCACCAAACGAAGTGATTAACTACTTTCGGGGGTGTAAAATATATTATAATTACAACCAAGATCAAGAGTTTAATACAATTATTTGTGGACACCTATGCCTACAATTTTTATATAAATAATCAGCACAACATCAAATTTTCTCAGTTATGTCAATAACATTCAGTTTAGAAGGTGTTGGTAACACAGCTAGCTACAACTTCTATCCACCGATAGAGCTAGATTTGGGAAGAAATACGTTATTGGATTGGTTGGATTTTACGGCTGCAACAGCATTAGAAACATTTATGCAGGCAACGATAGATTTTATTTTAGAACAAATCCATCTCATTTGCAAGTGATTAATATTCCACACGGTGCATATGAGTTAGATGAAATTAACGATTATCTAAAATCTAAAATACCCACAGAAAAGTTTATCATTAGAGCAAACAACAATACACTTAAATGTGAGATAAACAGTTCATTTGAGATTGATTTTACTAAAGAAAATTGTATTGGGCGCATGCTAGGGTTTGAGTCTAAAATATTAGAACCAAATATTTTACATACATCTGCGTTAGACATCCAAATACTTAGACACACTAATCTACACGTAGAGTGCAACATTATAAAGGGATCTTATCGAAACGGGAAACCTGCTAAAGTATTATATGAGATTGATGTTTCAGTTCCTCCAGGTTATCGTCTAGATAAATCTCCAAGCAATACTCAATATTTAGAAGTAAACACTGACATTATTAGTAATATAACAATTAATTTGACTAATCAAAAGGGTGAATTAATAGACTTTGGAGAAAGTGAACCATTCACTGTACGCTTAGAACTAAAAGAACATGGGTCTGAGAATTAATCCAGGACCAATTCCATCTTTCAAAAACTCATATAAAAGACATCATCCCTACAGTAAGTCATTAATTAGTCATCAACCTTCATTGCGGTTAACATCTGCAGAGAAATACTTTTTAACGTCAATTGGTTTAAAAGTTCTCAACCACAATGGCAGAATCGTTAAACGTCTTTCAAAACGTACATTTTGATCATACTATAATTAAATCAGATATTCACACTTATCTTCCATATGGATCTTCTAAATATGGACCTTCCGAAGAAATACGAATCTTAATTCAAAGTCAAGATCTAATTACGGCTACTTTGTCAGGGTATTTTGAACACCCTGTATACGTATTGGGTAATTTTGTTTGTAGTTCTATGTACTTAGTTAAGATTCCGTATATAAATTTTTTTTTTTTGTTGTCAAATTAAGTTTTATAGTAAATTTGGGTTTAACGTGTATGGCGAGCTTTAGATTCTTTGTTTGTGAATTGTTTTTTTGTAATTTAGGTTGCTTTTTTTCTTATTATTCTTCGTTTATTGAATATTGATTAACGCTTATTTGTAAATAGTAGTTTATAAATTTAAATACGGTTTATTTCGTTTGTTTTCCGTAAAATATAATAGAAAGTTTTGTAAAAATGACGTAATTTATAGAAAGAGTGTAGAATTATCGGCGTATGATGTCATGGTAGCGACATATAGACGCTTAAGTATAGTTGTCCAGTTTATTATTAGGTATTTTGGTTTTGATTCATAGAGATTGGATGTGGGCCTTATTGTTCGTACTTTAAGGTAAACATACAGAGGCTGTACAGAATACTTATGCTGACGTGTAGTTTTTCAAAATTTACCGAGTCCTTACGGACGGAAACGAATTTGTTTATCGGGGTACTTTATTTTCCCCTTCTGTTTTTTTAATTGGTGGAATTAAAGTAGATAAGAGTTTTTATGAGTAGTGGGATGCAAAATTCAAAATGGAAATTGTTAATAATTTTTGGGAGTCTAAGACAGATCACGCTTTCGAGTAGTTGTACGTTGCCGCTTGTGTTACGCTTTAAAGGGGTAGTTTAGAACGTTGAAATTTTGGACCTTGTGGTGTTTAACGAACGTACTTTTTTTGTGTAGTAAGGGTAGTTTAGCTACTGAAGAACCTGTAAAGGGATTTTATTAAAATTGTTCATTCACCAAAGGATTATACTTAGTGCCGATTTCGGTTTTACGTCAAGTTACCTAGAGGACATCGTCGTGTTGTATAGTGCTTCTGTGACCTCTGGGGTTTATATCGCTTCTGCGGATATTAACTTCATCGTTCTTCCAAGTGCCTCTTATTTACCGTACAAAGCGTGTTTAAAGATAAAGAAACTTTCGCATTATATTAAAAATTATATTTAATTAAATCAAGTTATAAACATTTTGGATTATCAGTGGAAATAAAACCAATTAAAGCTAAAAGTTATCAAGTCATTTGAACGCTCATATTAATATTTTAAAACAAGTTAGTAATTAATACAGTAACATTTTAACGAGTTTAGTCAAGAAATTGTTTGGGTATAAAAGAACAATAGTCAACATTTTATTCATCATTTTACCAGAGCAGGGAGAGTTCATTTCCGTCAGCCGTAACCGACCACCTGGTTATCTTCCACCTATATTGTAACACAGAAGAGGTGTAATTCTAGACCTTTAAGGTAACATAATATTTTTTTTTTTATTGAATATTTCAAGATTTTTTGTGTGTTTCGATTTATTTTTTTATGTGTTGATGAAAGTTTGAAAGCGGAGTTGTTTTGACTATTGAATTAAGTTTTTTGTTTGCTTTAGATTTAATTATTTTAAGTAATTATATTATTGACACTTCGCCTTCATACTCTTCTTTTGTTATTTATTTTAGTATTAAAGGGCAATCGACCCTATTGTAGTGTGGGTATATTATCCACGAATTATAAATATAGGTTAAACGATTTAGACTGGCGTAAAAGCAGTATTCTGATCAGACATCCTGTCGCCTTTTAAGCCTTTATTTTTCTTGTTTATACGCATTATCGTATGTTTACATTTTTTTATATTTATCATTTTTATTATTTTATTATAGTTTGTTAGGTTTTATAAATGTGTTTTAATTTCTATGGAAACCCTTTTGTGTTACATAAGAGTTTTTTTTTTGCAAATTGCAAATTACCGGCGTTTTTTTTAACGTAACGAAGTTAGTTTTTTTGTTTTATTGAGTAATAGCGTTATTAATATTTAGTAATTTTATTTGATTTTTTTAGTTGAGTATTAATTCATTTAGAGTTCATTTTATAGATTTTTTTTTGTTTTGATTATTATTTAATGCATTATTTACACTGAGGTGTAGTAACGTAAATTTATTGAGTGTTGATCACGCTTTTATTTGACAAGCGTGTAGTGTTTTTTTTAAGCCCGGTTTTAGGTGGTTTGCTGAATTGCTGTCCAGCACACCTGGAATTGATTACGAATAGGTAAGCGCATGTTTTTTGGATGTTTAGACACGCTATGTACTCGTAATTTTGGCACGACAACCCTTATTTTTTGTCTATCAAATATCCTGGCGCCCTTAACCGAAACGATTTTGACTTCATCCCCTATTTTGACTGACGTACGATTTATTATTCTGGATGTGCAAAATTATTAACATCAATCCACGACCCACACGCTGACTAGTCGAGGCAAAAAGGGGCCAATTTATCTGTAATCCCGTTCTACCACCCGTTTATACCGTTACAACTTATGATAGTTTTCTGTACATAGAAGGTAAACTTGAGCTCAAAAAAGAAGATGAAAGAAAAGCATGCAGCTTAACCAACAATTTCCCGAACTTTCTTTTCGAAGTAATTCGTTATGAGTTAGGTGGTCAGAGAGTGGATGTTTGTAGAAATCCAGGAATAACATCTACGCTTAAGGGATATATTTCTTATACGGCAAGCAAAAGCAAAGCACTAAGTCATTTAGGATGGTCACCAAAGAATGAAGAACCATTACAAGTAGAATTCGATGAGCAAAATGGAGAAAAATCTTTTACAGTATGCATACCATTGAACCACATATTTGGAATAATGGAGGATTATCGTCAGGTAATCGTGAATATGCGCCAAGAGTTGGTTTTAATTCGATCTAGAAGCGATACAAACTGTTACTATGGTGAAGTTGATGCCACAATCACCTTAAATAAAATTCAATGGAAAGTACCGCACTTAACACTTAGTGATGCTGCGAAACTTAACTTGTTTCAAGGAATCAATAAAAATTCTATTATTACTGTTCCATTTCGACAATGGGAGTTGTATGAATTGCCTGCTTTAAAACAAGCAACCTCAGACATATGGCCAATAAAACATCAACGCAACTGGAAAAACCACGTTGGATAATTGTTGCATTCCAACAAGGTAAAAGGTATACAAGGTCAGCAAGGGCCGGAAATTTTGATCACATTAACATCAGAAATCTTAAAGTACATCTGAATTCTGAGTATTATCCATATGAAGCAATGCATTTGAACTTCAGTGCTAACCAATATATACCTGCCTATCGCAATTTTTGAAATTTCGATGTGATTACTATGGTGAAGATGATAAAGATGCATTATTCAACTATTCCGAATTCAAATCATGTCCAGTATTTGTAATGGACTGCTCTAAACAAAATGAATCCTTAAAAACTCAACAGTGGACATCAAATTGGAAATGGAATCTCTAACACCTTTCGATAATGGAATCGTTGTATATGGTCTTATTCTCCATGATGCTATTGTACAGTACAGTCCACTCACCGGAGAAGTGAAAAAATTATAATTATTATTGTAATATAGTCTAATATATAAATAAAGATGTTGTAATTATTCGTTTAGTTTTATTTCATCCATCAAAGATGAAAGTAGTTGCTCAGAAACAAAAACTCTCAATTCAAAATCATGACTTTGATGAAAAGTGTATTACTTCAAAACATGGTGATTTACTTCCTAATAGTATACGTGGTATTATATGTGGTCCCTCCAATTGTGGTAAAACAAACGCAATGATCAGTCTGATTACCGAGAAAAATGGCTTGAAATTTAAACATGTGTACGTATACTCTAAGTCATTGAATCAAAACAAGTACAAACTTTTACAGGAAATCTTACTTCCAATGAAGGACATAGGTTACTTTACCTTCAGCGACAATCAAGATGTGATTGAGCCTAATTGTGCAAAATCAAACTCTATTTTTATCTTCGATGATATCGCTTGTGAAAAGCAAAATAATATAAGGGCATATTTTTCTATGGGTAGGCATAACGATATTGACTGTTTCTATTTGGGTCAAACTTACAGTAAAATTCCAAAGCAATTAATTCGTGATAATGCGAATCTAATTATATTATTTGAGCAAGATGAATTAAACTTAAAACATGCGTATGAGGATCATATAAGTCCCGCCATAAGCATGAAATTGTTTCGGGACATGTGTTCAAAGTGCTGGGTAGATCCGTTTGGTTTCATGGTCATAAACAAGGATGCTGACGTTAATAATGGTCGCTATAGGAAAGGATTTGATGAATATATAATACCTTAAACTGCTTTCAGTAGTAACTGATCTGTTTAGGTATTAACAGCTATCTGTTTAGTGTAAACAGCTACCTGTTCAAGGTGAACCGGTACCTGCTTGTCGCAACAGCTACCTGTTCATGGTAAACGGGTACCTGTTCATTAAATCCGTTTTGGTATATAAGGCGAATATATATATATATATATATATATATATATATATATATATATATATATATATATATATATATATATATATATATATAAACCGCATTCAGCAGTTTAGTAGTAACTGATCTGTTTAGGTATTAACAGCCATCTGTTTAGTGTAAACAGCTACCTGTTCAAGGTGAACAGGTACCTGTTTGTCGCAATGGACAACAAGGAGAGGATATTAAAGAAAAAAATTATTCAGGCTCGTAAAATAATACGGCAGAAGTATAACAGTATTAAGACTGCTCGCATTGATAATGAAAGAACATTCGAAAGTACTTATAAGCCTTTAATAGAACCTCTAACTGAAATAGTAAATAAAATCGATAAAAACACCTAAAAGGAGGAGGTTATTGATGTTAAACCTAAAAACTACCCGTATTCATATTTCCAAGGAAGCATGCTACTATCCCCCCTAGCCCGCTAGCTCAAGTTCAACGGACCCCAGGTCTCACTCCATTAGGTGATTCAAGTAAGGGTGCTACTAGTCCACTAGCTCAGCTTCCGTTTTTTCAAAGAAATCCTTCCCCAAGTCTTCCATCTTTCTTAGAAACATCCGTCATGGGAGAGATTAATACGGGGGAGGAAGAAGAAGAACTGTCTAGTATCGCAGATGATTCCCATAATGAACCCATCTCAGAAGAATTTCTCGAGCAGTAGAATGAATTGCCGCGTATATATGTTGAACGTATTTTAAAGAATGCTGAAGGTGATATTGATCATACGTATGGAGTCCACTATGATACCAAAACTGATAAATGGACAATTGGTAATACACCCATCACAATTAAAGGAGACGATATAATTATTAAAGGTGTCACGAATAAAGGGACTCCAGGATTATATGATCTGCTTATTATGAATGAACCCGACTTAAGTCTAGTAAAGTCAACAGATAGAAAAAAATATAGAACTATTTTAGAGGCTACGAATGTAGTAAGGCGAGATTATCACGTAAGTGCACAGATTCGAGGAAGTCGCAGCAAAAAGTATACACAAATAATCAAACCCTTGCTGTCATCATCACCCACCACAACCAAGGGAGGAGGTGGAGCTATGTTTTTTAAGGAATTAACAAACAGACCCAGAGAATATAAATATTGGAATGATATACATGAACTAATTCGTGATCTGGAAGTATTGTGGGCAGAAAAATTAGCGGTGTTGTAAATGACATAATATCAATTGTAGAAGAACTATATGAAAATGGATACATTGAAAAACCGAACAACCGCTTTTTAAACAATATAAATGAGAATGCATTGATGTCGACATGTCACAACTAAAATGTCCCTTGACAAATTTGGACGTTCATATGTCCAGTATCAATTAAAGAAACTAGCCCCTCAGTTTAAACAGATTGATGCTAATCAATTTGATATTGAGAATAAGAGACTCAGCAATGTGGCCAATCCCATAGATCCTCAAGATGTCATCACTAGGCAATATTATTTATCAACAAGGTTCGATTTGGATGGAAATCGTTTGACACAGTTGGCTGACCCTGAAGAAGATGGTGATGCTATAAATAAAGGATACCTTGATTTCTGTTTACAAGCAGTTCGGAACACTTTCAAAGGAAACGCCAACGCTTATCTAGCGCTGGAGGAAAAACTACATCAACTTAAAGAAATTGTGGATAAATTAGCACCATGTCCAAATTACAACTCGTCAACGAATTGCACAAACCTGCACGAAAAATTTTAAACGAAGGCGAACAATAATTAGAGGTTTTGATGATCTTTGGCAAGCAGATTTAGCTGAATTTAACACATATGCCAAACAAAATAAGGGTTATAAGTATATATTAGTGGTCATCGACTGTTTTTCGAAATACTTATGGACTAAAGGATTAAAAACGAAAACAGGTCAAGAAGTTACCAAGGCCATGCAAACAATCTTCGAAAAGGTCGGAAACCTACCAATTTGCAGACAGATGCTGGAAAAGAATTCTACAATGAGCATTTTACTAAACTAATGCATCGTTATGGAGTCAATCATTACTCTACCTATAGCACAAAGAAGGCTGCAATTGCTGAACGTGTTATCAGAACCATTAAAGGTGCTCTATATAAGTCATTCAGCCTGCAAGGTAAATACAAATGGATTGATACAATTGATACTATAACGATGGATTATAACAATCGTAAGCATAGAACTATTAGAATGAAGCCCAAAGATGTTGGTAATCATACAAAGCTAGAGGCTTACACTAACATAAAAATATTCGATAGGAATCGATATTCTGCGGGTGACATAGTACGAATCAGTAAATTTAAAAATATTTTCGCTAAAGGATACACACCCAATTGGTCTAGTGAACTATTTAAGATTGTGAAAGTTCGCATTACTAACCCCACTACGTACATGCTGGAAGACATGAAGGGAAATCCTGTACTGGGAGGGTTTTATGAACATGAATTACAAAAACAAAGTACCCGATGTATATGTAGTAGAAAAAGTGCTTCGCTCCAAGAATAATAAGTTATTCGTAAAATGGTGGGGATTGGATGAAAGATCATGGATCAATAAGGATGATATTGTTTTATAACATTTAACCTGTACTTTGTGAAACAAATTACTTATATTAGTTATATATAGTTTGTAGAAAAGGATGTAGCTCTTAGATGAAATAAAACACACACAAAAATAATAGTATTTTATTTTTAAATATTACATTTATTTTTAAAATTTCATTATCTTATAAAGTGAACCTAAAGTACTTATATAATCACTTAAATTACTGGATGGCCATATACCCGAATCTGGCCCACACCTCCATCCCAAGCAGGAATTTGAATTTGTTTCACCTTTATTGATGTTGTCTAGTATCCAGTAATAAATTTTGTGGTGCTCATCGTTTTCCCACGGTTGAAACTTATAGTTGATATTTTGTTCTAATAATATTTCAATCAAAATATCGAGGCACTTGTAGTTAGCATAATATACCGATTTCTCAATACATTCAGTTATAATAAATACAGTGTCCTTGTAAGCAATATTTTCTAACGTAGATTTAACATTTGTTGAACCATGAACCCTTAATAAATCATATAGATACATTTTAAGCGGTATGTCACCAAGTACACTCATATCGTCTAAGATCCTATCTACTTTATCAAAAGTTAATGAATTGTAGCCTTTATCGGTACACAATTTCATAAAACTTTTAATGGTATCGTCTAATTTAATTTTTTTTATCAAATAATGTCCTAATAATAATTTCATTTGCACACTTTGAGTTTATAGCACACCAGTAAAAACACTCATCGGGAATAACAATATTTTGTAATATATTCAGTATAAATGTATAGTTTTCAGGAGAGGTCAAAGACGCTTCAGGTACTTTTTGTATATTTGATCACTACTGCACTGCAGCTCTTCCTGCAAGTTGACTTGAAGACTGCTCATTGTTTACTGAAAGTTATACCCCCATGGTCTAGTATCAGTGAAATCAAAATTGACTAAGCGTTTATCGTCATAAGGATTGAGTATGACTTTATTTTGTTTAATGGTAAACACATTATGTTTCTTTGACCTTATGAGATGTTGATAGCGCCTTATTACGCTACTCTCAAACAAGACCTGTTTATAATCATTAATCGTGATCTGCCTCACGCTTGCTTGCGTAGAACCCTTTGATTTTTTTACAACCTTTTCACCAACCGTGTAAGCATACATTTTTGCACGAAGTCCTACAAATTCAACCATAATTTCGCCATGGTTTTCATCTTTCATTAAGCCGGGGACCTTTTTGTTTACTAATGGGAGTCCAAAGATGTTGTTGGGACTATAATCAGATGTATCGAATTTATCAATGTCCTCTTTAATACATTGATAGATATCGGGAACCGAAAAGGCGTATATGAGACTATCCGTATCCGTGTACAAGAGCTTAGCATTATTATGGAACTTGGGTAGCGTGTAGCCGTAATGAAAATTATATAAAAAGTTTTTGAAACGTCTAAAACACTGAATCCCGCATATATAGGTTTATTGAAATATACTTCAAGCTTATTCATTTGAATGATAAGCATATCATTGTCAAATATTGTACAACTATGAAAATTTGGTTTTGATATGTAAGCACGAGCACCATAGCGACCCTCCCATTTCGTTACTAGCCGTATGTCCTTATGTTTACGTACATTTTCCATCAGCTTCCGAAAACACTATTAATCGTTAATTTATAGAAATTTTATCGAATTCATTTTGAGATTGCTGACGCATGGTTGTATTTAAATCTATATATTTTTTTAACCACGGAGACTGTTTAAAACGTAATATACGGTGTACTTTTACCAACTTCAATCCATATTTTAAATATACTTTCAAATTTATGTAATGAATTACATAATTACGTTTTGGATACAAGGTAAGCAGTAATTTTTTCATTTTGGAATCAGACGTGGGTGGAACCATATGTTCGGGTGCTAGCGGTAGATCACTGTGACTCTCATGTAATTCTATAGGATAGTCTAAATCACACTCGACTATATAACCAATTTCCCAATCATCAGGATGGTTTATTACATCTAAAGTTTCAAAATTAGCTTCATCAACAAAAGAAAAATCGCCAAATGGTAGAAATTCTGACATGGCGGCTCCATATAAATTATTCACGTCGTAGTACATTAAATACACACTTTCAGAGGTAGGATCAAATTTTTCCCCCATGTACTTATTGTTAGCTTTAACATACCGATTTGAACATTGAGCTACACTACCTCTAATCCCTCTTTCAATAAACATTAACATATCAATGTCTATAAATAATTCTAACTTTACTTGTGTAATTTTAAGCATAGCATCGAATGCTAAACCGGGAGCTGTATAATAGTGTAGAGGATCAAGCTCGTAAGTACTTATACAAGTTTGCCGAAAGTTCTCGAAAATATCCGCTAAAAGTAGAACGTCTGTTTTTAAATACAAATCTGAGTATTCCCCTAACGATTTAATACTAAATTTGTTCCAAACGTTAACCGCATGCTCAAAACTCTCATCACTGATTCCCTCATTATTAAGATGACTAAAAAATGCTTCTTTAGGAGGGAGCGTGGTCTCGTTTAATTTCTCCCACGTATCAATATACTCATAAGGAAACACACCTTTGCGAACTACTAGAGAAAATTCCTCATCATTGTTGCAACTAGCGTGGGAAATAATTTTTTTACTATCCTCCAAATATTCTGACAACTTTTCAATACTACTGCTCATAAATCTGAAAGAGTCAATAAATCTAAACTTAATTTTGGTGCCTTCCATTACCTTCGTGAAAGAGATATATCTTTCTTTGTTTATGGGCAGTAGTGAAATCGAACTAGCCAATTCTCTAATGATGAAATGAGAATCATAACCCGATAAATTATGGAACACAACTGGCAGAATGTTGGGTCTGTATAGTTCAGGTTACACGCCTGGTGCGCTGCCCCCCGAAATGCCCCTGTAAGATGATTATGGTCTCTAACCTTTATATCAGAATTAGTAAATGGTTTTCGACAAATGTGACAAATTGTGGCGCTATCAAATTGCTCAACCTGACTGAGACTTAAAGTAGCCATAGGAATTATTTGATTGATTATTTCGGTAGCCCAATGTTCAATACTTTGAAGCTCGTTAACAAACCATTGAATGCAATCCTTTCCTCTATAAAGCGTAAATCGCGATAAAGAATCATCATATGAACACTTCAAATAGTAAGCAATGCTGAAAGGTGTATGTTTGGAGTGAAATAAAGTATTACTTTCGATACCATTTGCACACTTCTCTAAAATACTTTCTAAATCAGCATAAATGACAAATGGCACCTTTTCTTGGAATGCAAAATTTTTGAACTGTAAATTCATTTCCGCTTCGGTAGGCAGCCTAGTAGAGCATTGATTAAGTTGACTGCAATATGTTAAATGTTTTCTAAAGCTACATCCGACCAAAATGATTCAAACACCGGTTACAAATTACTTTCTTACAACCATGCTTTGATATCTGTTTTGAAAATAAAGCTGACATATTTTTAATCCATGTGAAATGGTATACAGTGTCATCCGCGGCGTGATCAGAAAGTATTAAAAGATTTACGGGTTCTCTATCGCTTTGCTGATTACTCAATACGAAGGGTACAACTTTTTTCCCATTTATGCAGTACAAATTAATTGCGAGGTTGTTTAGTTTCTCAAATGTTTTTACATCATCCAGCTGAATGGGGAAGTGAATTGAATCAAACTTCAAAACATCTAGAAAATGAGGATAACTTTGAACCCTTTCCGTATGATATTGCGCGGGATATAATGCTGAAACAACGGCCCACAGGAAGCAAAACTCATCGTTATTTTTAACATTAACAACAGCATGCTTTACTTCTATGAAGCGTGGAACTTTAACATAGGTTGAATGTCCGCCTTTAAATGGGACATAGCTATTAATATTCACTTTTAAATGTAAAACTTCATGTAATGCCCAACCGGAATCCCTTTCGGAAAACTCCTCTAATTTTATTCGTAACTTATCATACACGTTTTCATTGTACCAGACACGTACATTGGTTGAAATATCAATAACGCAATTTTTTGTGACAAAAGTCTTCAACTCAATAACATGATTTTGAGGTTGCATGAAATTGCAGACTAAAATGACATTGACCTTTAGCATCGTTTGTCTTAGCATTACTTTAACCTTTCGCGCAAAACTATTGTATGCATTTTGTAAAAAAATAAGAGGGTCCTTGATGTTTGCTATATTGACTATAATTCCAGTAAGTAACCTACCATTAAAACATGAATCTAGAGAGTACCAACTTAATTTGCGTGTACGCTTTTTAGTGACATTTCCACTACCTGTTTTCTCTGAAGCGCTCTTTAACTGTTTAACTCTTTAGCAATGATAAATTACTTTCGAGTTTAAGCAAATTTTCGCATGTCTCTAAATAAATTTTATTTTGAATTATATCTCGCAATAGCTTAATATTAGTGTTAATTATACGGATGTGCTTTACAAATTCATTTTGGGTTTTCAACAATGGAATAATATTTCTTGTTAAATGAACGATATCACTACTGCTGGGTATACCGTTACTCATAGTTACCTTCAAAACTGTATCCAACACTGCAAGAAAATATGAAGCACACGATTATATAGTAATGGAAACAAATATTATATTTATTATAACTGATGTGTAAAAAAAAAATAAAAATTTAAGTAACTATAGAAGTACTTTAGGTATACAATTGCAATTCTAGTCGGGAGTGCAATATACTGACTGGTACAAAACTGCTCTTTATCTCCTTATATAGTAATATAAACCCGGCATTCAAGGTCATTGCTTACGTTGGAAGGGATGGGTGTGTGATGTTTTTTCTTTTCATTGTACAAAATAAATGTAAATTGTTTTTATATTTTTATTATTATTTTTCGTGAATTATTCTCAATATCCAAAATAATTTTACTACAGCTAAAAAATGTGAGTGATAGTACAAGTTGCGCTAGAAAAGTGAAATGATCTACGTTAAGGAAAAAATTAAAAAAATCCGGAAGTCTGACTTACTCATGCATAAATTTCTACATCAAAGTAAAGCAGTCCTTTTTGCAAATTTTAATTGCATGCTGCGTTACAAATTTTTAACTTATAATAAGTTAAGGAAATAATTGAATCCTTAAGTAAGTGTTGAATACAAAATGTTAATTTCAATTAATTTTGTAATTATAGGAAATGATAACTTAAAAATACACTAAGAAGGTTATTGCAAAATATCATGCATATAAAGAAAGTGTGAAAATATAATACAGTTAAAAGAGAAAGGAAAGCTTGCGTTAAATAAAAGTCAAAACAGTTCTCAAATGCATGTAAATCTGAAAACTGTACGGCATGTATTTATGCAACACAAATGACGCAATTGCATTGATACATTTTCAAATCCCGTTTCAAAGTTGTAATGTAAACTGATGACATATAAAAATAGAATGTTTGCTAAATGCTTTCATAGCAAAATAACTGCGTTCATTATCCTACAATTATTATTATTAACGCTGCACCGAAAATTACAAGTCATGTTTTAAGTGTTGTTTTAAAATTGAATTGGGTAATTTAAAGAGCATTTAGATACATTAAATGGATAAATTGCATGCATATGTTTCTTCTGAGCTTACGTAAGTACAAAAAGGTGTGTTTTAAGTGCTTTTTGTTGTTTCAAAATGGAATTGGCTAATTTAAGTGTAATTTTTTCATATTTTGAAAAATTATTACATGAAATGATAGATTGTCACTTCTAAAACACAACTGCGTTGAAAAAAAAATTTTTTTTTTCTCAGAATTAGGTGAAAAATTTAAATTTTTAAGAGCGCATTTTTTCTAGGACTTTACTTTTTTTACTTTTGAGAAATTTTGGGAAATGTTATCTTTTGCGCTCTTACTTATTGAGTTTATATACGAAAATTCAGAATTTTTGGTTAAAGGACTAAACTGATATGATTTTCGCTTCTTAACTAGCATTGTTTACATGGATGGATAGAAGGGGGTATTTATACCTAAATTGAGAGAAACAAATCATAGTTATTTTCTTTTATTCAGTAAATGCTATACATTAGATAAGCAGGACGATAATACAAAATTTCCATTAAACATACAGTGTTATGTGAATTAATATTATACTTAGCATTTATAACATCATCAATATCTTTATAAATGTCATCATCATCACCACTGAATTCTCTCTCACGAAAACGACGGTAGTCAACAACTTGTTGTATGAACTTTTCATAAAAACACATCAGATTGTAAGATTCAAGAAATTCCAATCTATAGCTTACTATATCCTTTAAATTGAATAGTTCTTCTATACTATGTGAGTTGAATGTGCAAGAACAGCACTTGTAGTTTTCTATCTTAACAGTTTTCAAAATTCTGTCATATCCTTTAATTAATTCCCAATTGTAATAAATACCAAGATTACTAGATAGAGATTCATAATCTTGATCATAGATTATATCTTCTTCTTCGTTTACATTTGACCAATCAATTTTATTTTCAATTTCTTGGGATCGGAAAAATTGTAATTCTACCATCTTAGAAGCTCATTCCATTCCTTCATATCCAACACTACATTATTGCTTTGATCAGAATTACCACACCCAATACGCACCACTGGTGCAAGGTTGAGGTGTGTACTGTATCCAATTTCCAAATGTTTTGCATGATGAGTATCGTTCGATAGTTTATAATAAGTACAATCGATTAAGTATTCCTTAGCTGCTTGTTTATACACTTCATCCTTATATTGAAATGATGATGTCCAGTCAGTCTTAGCAGAAGAATAACCTTCATCGTGTTTCTCTTCATTTTTACTACTACCATCACTATTTTGACAGCACCAACAACAAAATGTTAAATTATTATTCAGATTGTTACTGCAATGATGTGGGGTATCCATATATAACGGTGAACTTCTGAGTTTCGATCGTTCCAGAAATGATTTTATTGCTACTTGCATGACTTTACTTGCTCACAATTTCACTATGACTAAACGCTTAAGAAAATAATTCTAGTATTTCAATTTTACATATGGTAGGGTGCTACTATTAAAAGAAAATGTTATGTTTTTGTTTTGCCAACTGCACCCAAACTACTTATAAACACATCCTTCGTGTTTAGGAGTGTTTTAAATTCTTCAATTCGTGTTTCTTCTTTTTTGAAATACACATAAAAGCGTTCCGGCAATACACATTTAAAATCACCCGTTTCTATCACTATACGTTCACCGTACTTAGTATTCATTATATCCATATTCGTTACTTTATACTTTCTCGATATATCGAGCTCGCACGCATTTTTAAAGGGTTTGCAATAGGTGCTTTGGTTTAACCCTGTTAATTCCATATTTAACAATTACGAGTTGCAGACTGATCTCAACATACAGCTCGCTGCAATTTATATAAGAAATATGCGTCATATATATATATATATATATATATATATATATATATATATATATATATATATATATATATATATATATATATATATATATATATGATGATCAGCTCAAAATTTATATTTCCGCTAAAAGTTTGACCTTGAAAATTATATTCTTACATTTATGATTACCTTGCACCCGCTGGACCTTGAAAGAGCTCGCTTCCGATTTCACCAACAGGAGTGACCTTGACTTAGCAGGCCTAACACGTGGCCTTGACTTAGCAGGGTTACTACCCCTTCAACCTTCACAGGGTTACCAACGTGGCCTTGACTTACCACCCTTGAAATAGGCAATGTTACCAACCTAGAAATCTAGTGACTTCTCTGGTGACTTTTTCTAGATCTGGTGACAAATCTAGTGACAAAAGTGGATCAGAAGTGCGGTAGTATATCTTAGGCAATGTTACCAACCTAGAAATCTAGTGACTTTTCTGGTGACTTTTTCTAGATCTGGTGACAAATCTAGTGACAAAAGTGGATCAGAAGTGCGGTAGTATATCTACTCTCGCCAAGACGCCTGGCAAGCGAGGCGTTTTATTGCCTTTACTCCCTAATGAAATGTTGAACTCCAAAACAAAACTACCCCAGGTTAGTAGAGTGAAGAGCTCACAATCTAACCCTGATACGTCAGCCAGCCTCAAGGATTCTGGGGGGGGGTAAGATTTCAACTTTTAAACGTAACCGAAATTCAGCGCAGTTAAACAAACTATGGATTGCAACGTACAATGCTCGTACGCTCAGAAGTGAAGACAAAATTATAGAGCTAGAAGAAGAATTGACAAAAATTAATTGGGATATTGTTGGACTAAGTGAAGTCCGAAGAACAGGGGAAGAATGGATTAGTCTCAAATCAGGTGACACATTAATGTACAAAGGCGGAATAGACGGAACCACAGGAGGTATTGGATTCATCGGTAACAGAAAATGGACACCCTATATAAAAACTTTTAAATCAATATCTGAAAGAGTGGCGTATATAATGCTAAAAATTTCGAGAACTATAAAGATAAAAATTACACAGGTGTATGCCCCCACTTCCACCCACTCAGAAGAAGATGTGGAACTATTCTACGAACATTTAAAAACAGCCATGCAAACAGACTCTACACATTGGAACATCGTCATGGGGGATTTTAACGCTAAATTAGGCAGAAGACAAGAACCCGACGAAGAATATATAGGGAAATTTGGAATAGACCAAAGAAATAAACAAGGAGATACGCTATTAAATTTCATGAGCGAATATAAGTTGTATAGTATGAACTCATTCTTTGAAAAAAGACCTAGTCGAAAATGGACCTGGATATCACCATCCGGAAACACAAAAAATGAAATAGACTATATATTGACAAACAAAAAACAAAAAATACACGACGTGACTGTACTAAATTCATTTAATACAGGTAGTGACCATAGACTCGTAAGAGCAGTACTAATAATTGACAAACGATTAGAAAGAAAACAACAAATCAGAAGAAGTTCAATTAAATTGACAGCAGAAGAAATAAAAAAAGAAGGAGAAATATACAGAGAAATAATCAACAGAAACTTAACTACCGCTGATATTGATAACAAAAGAATCACACTGGATGAAGTAAACAACAAAATAACAGCGATAATAAATACTTCTATAAAAGAACTAAAGAAAATTAAACCACACAATAAAAACAAACATACTATTAACGAAACAACCAAGAAGCTCATGGAAAAACGTAGACAACTGGCGAAAGAAAACAAAAGCACAACAGACGAATTTAAACAAGTGAATAAAGAAATAAGAAAAGGTTTAAGAGAACACAAACTACAAATCCAAGAAAAACAAATCAATGAAGTAATAGAGAAAAACCAAGGAATGAAAATACTCAAACAGAAAATGGGAAAGAAAGAAACATACGCACTTCGTAACAAAAATGGTATAGTAATTCATGACGGGGAGGAAATTTTGAAAATTGTAGAAGAATTCTACATAGAACTATATAAATCTAAAATACCTCAAGAAATAGACCAAGATAACAAAGAAACTAGAAAAATACAAAACGTTGGATCCGAAGAACAACCTGACATAATCATAGAGGAAGTAAAAACAACCATAAAGGAATTCAAACTTAACAAAGCTACAGGTGAAGACGAAATATCAATAGATATGATTATAGAGGGGGGCGAAAATCTAATATCAGAAATAACAAAGCTATTAAATATATGCTTAAAATCAAGGGAAATACCCATAACCTGGAAAAACTCAAACGTCATACTACTATACAAAAAAGGCGAAAACACAAAACTGGAAAACTACCGACCAATCAGTTTGCTGTCACATATGTACAAACTGTTGACAAAAATAATCAATAATAGATTGACAAGGAAACTAGATGAGTATCAACCTCAAGAACAAGCGGGATTTAGGAAGAACTATGGTACTAGGGACCATCTATTAGTAATGAAAATAATAATGGAAAAATCGAATGAATATGGATTCCCAGTATGTATGGCCTTCATAGACTATGAAAAGGCGTTTGATAGTATAGAACACTGGGCAATATATATAGCACTAGCAAACAGCCGAGTAGATCAAAGATATATACACTTATACAACAAATGAATGAAGGAGCCACAGCAACATATATTCTACACGACAAAACTAATCCTGTACCACTAAATAGAGGAGTAAGACAGGGCGATACGCTTTCTCCCAAACTCTTTAATTTGGCACTTGAGGACGTGTTTAAGAAAATAGAATGGCCAGAGAAAGGAATAAATGTGAACGGAGAACAACTGACTAACTTACGCTATGCCGATGACATCATACTCTTATCGAAAAATGTAGAAGATTTACAAGAAATGATAAATGATCTAAACAGAGAGTCAAACAAGGTAGGACTGAAGATGAATTTGGAAAAAACTAAAATAATGTACAGTGATCCAGATACAGAAATTAAAGTCGAAAACACCCCAATTGAAAGAGTGGAAGAATACATATACCTCGGCCAAAGAATAGAGCTGGGAAGAAACATCGAAAAGAGCGAAATAAAAAGGAGAATAAAAAGCGGATGGATCGCTTTCGGAAAATTGTCCTTCATCCTGAGAAACAAAAAAATAACCCAACGCTTTAAAACCAAAGTTTTTGACCAATGTGTTTTACCAGCCATGACATATGGAACAGAAACTTGGGCAACAACAAAACGTAACATAGAAACAATAAGAATAGCTCAACGGGGAATGGAAAGAGCAATGCTAAATATAACAAGGAAAGACAAAGTTCGGAATGAAAGGATTAGATCAATTACAAAAGTGACAGATGTTGGTACTAAAATCGCCCAACCGAAGTGGAGTTACGCGGGACACGTAGCTAGATGTGACACAAACAGATGGAATCGTAAAGTAATCGAATGGAGACCGTACGAGCATAAACGAGGAAGGGGAAGACCACCTATGCGCTGGTATGACGACTTCAAACGAACAGCTGGTTTGAATTGGATCAAAATCGCACAAAATCGTGATAGATGGAAGGAATTGGGGAAGGCCCATATCCAAAAATGGATTTAAACAAAAAGGGCTGAAGAAGAAGGAGAAGATGTGCATTACTTCATTTGTATTGGTGCAAACTGTTGTCTTATTTTGGTAAATACCTACCTCGAACATTTTCAGGTGTTGTAATGGATAAAGTAGATGTGAGGTGAACATAAAAATATTCTTCTCCAACATAAACTGCAACAAAATAATAGAAACACAATTTATATTTGTACTGCTTTACTTAATTAGAAACTTACAGGGTAAATTTAGGGTAGTTAATGCACCATGTGCCAATCTATTATTTGAAATGCACCTATCATATGCATTAAATCAATACCTAATTGTTTAGTTATTATTTTGGTTACTAATGTTACGTTTATTGAAATACATACTGAAGTATTGAATGAATTACGTAAATATGTTAAATCAATAAATGTGCTTCACATAATTTATACAGCTCAGGTTTTCTTGTTTTAATATAATTTCTCATTGGCAACTCTTTCCAACCACACTTTTCTAAACGGGATTGCTGTACCTGTTAACAAGAGCAATCGATTCATAATTGTTAGAGTGCAGCAAAGTGTACCTACATACCTTCTACTATCTGTATCGTTACAGTTTGGGACACAACATGATCTACCTTTAATAGACATCTTAATATATTAAAACTAAATCAACATGGCTGGTTTGTAACTAAATCTAAAGTTTAGTTAGAAAAACAAAAAATGTTAAACCAAAGAATATTTACATTACATATTCTTTGGCTTAACGAAAAGAATCGTTCAAATCCATGGTAGTATAGTTAAAGCAATAAACCATTTCTATGAAATGCGCCTATTAGTTTCACAGATGCCAGCACATCATTGAGGCTGTGAATTAATTATTAAATGATACCCACGTGACCCACGCCGCCATCCAACCATTCCATACCGACCACGTTCCCTTAAACGTTTTATTTGTATATGACGTGGTAGGTTAGACACTTGACAGTTTCCAGAATGTTGATATTCTGTAAAAATTAGAATAGTTGTAGCTGTATATGAGTCATTAATCGTTAAGTGTTTGAATAAAAATGTACATTTCAAGAATTTGGGTCTTTTTAAATATGTTAGAGATAGCCATGGGGAATCCATTTATTAAAATGGAAAATAAATCTCTAATAATTTCGTGTATTACGGATTTAATGCAACACATTTTTGATGTGGGTGACATAGTGCATGTGATTTCTGACGACCAAAGTGACTACGTTACTCATTCATCCCATAACTCTCTTGTTATGGTTGATCCATTAAAAAATGTAATTAAAACAGATAACATCTATGGAGGAACTAATTGGGTAATTCAAACACAATCATTTAATTCCTTAACAAATATTGTAGAACACCTAAACTCAAGCAGTGTTTGGAATGGATCAATATCACCGAGAGGAAAATTTATTTTGGTTTTACCTTCTACAAATCTAACAGATGGGTATTTAAATCTTTGGATGTATGGCATTTTTAACGCAATGGTAATGTTGCATGAACATGATAAAGTAACTTTTTACACATGTAATCCCCATGAAAAAGAAAATCAGTGTGGAAAAAAAGCAAAATTATTCAAATCACAAACGTGTGGGCACGATATAAGCATAAATTATGAAAATGATATTAGAAACTTTGATCAATGTGCTTTTCTTGTTACATTCCCAGTGCACAATTATATCCTTTATCTTTTAAAACACTGTACTCTCGTTCATTGTTATACATACATACGTGTACTTCAAGTAATGGCTGAAAGTTTAAATTTGAGCATTGGCACTGTTCTGACGCCTTTTGATGAAGCAGTCAATCGATATGATTTGGTTGCAACGTTTGATACTGAGGTGTATAGAGATTATTCATATTACATAGATAACAGTTTAGTTGTTTACAAATCCAAGTTTTTTGGGTTGTTCCTTCTCCTTTGAAAGAGTGGTGGGTGGGCGCGTGCGCGTGCGCGTGCGCGTGCGCGTGCGCGTGCGTGTGTGTGTGTGTGCAAAACAAGGGAGTTGCTAATTAAAAATGTTTCGCGTGACGTCATATTCGTGTATAAAAAGCTGAAAGAATTGACTGTGTAAGTAAATTCTTGAATACTTCCATACTGTTTTTTTCCCATATTCAAATCGATTTTTCTCAAAAATTTTCTCAAGTAACCTATGTTAAGTTTTACACCGTTGAAAAGTTAATTTTTGTATCTACTAGAATGTGCAGTAAAATATATGTTGTTAGTTAAAAAAATTATGATGACGTCACTGGAGACGAAGTGGTGGGGGGTATAAAGTGTATAATGCCAAAAAAATACCGCATTTAAAAACAGAAATCGACCTTTTGCACGAAAATTAATCCTGAATTTTTTATTGAATTGTTTCCATACTTTTTGCTCACACTGTATACGGCATTATTGTTTATGTGTTTATAGTGGAGTTGACTTAATTTATTTTACATGTATAAGGTTAATTTATACAGAATGCATGGTCAAATGTTAATTAGTTGACCAAGCGCCTCTATTAACTATAATATATAAGAGAAATTGATTATTCTTGTATTTCACTTAATTTAGTGTTCCTTTGTGGATTCCTTGTTCACAGAGTTATTAAGTGGTTTCGCATTGTACAGTTTTTAAATAAAAATGTGCCTAACCCAAATTGTATTTTATATTTAACGTTAAGTTACCATAAAATTGAAGTTATAACAGATTCAAACGGCCTTATAACACCGCACAGGTAAATATCCACAAGTGCCAACTACTTGAATTACGTTAAACGGTAAGTCAAACCGAGTAATATTTTTCGGCGCCATACTGTTTTGAATCGGGTAAAATTACGGCAATAAAATATGGTGCTCTGATACAAAACAGGGAGAAATACGTGAAGTTACCCTTTGCAGCAATCAGCGGGTCGAACACTTCCTTTAATATCCCCTTTGGTCGAATCTAAAAAGTAATGCTCTAAAGTCTAAAACATCAAGGTATAGCTCCCACTTTATGATTTTACCAGAAATAAACGTGTGAACTCACAAACCAATCCTGATACTATAAAAATTGGAATTCTAAATTTTGAGTTCATATTTAACTTATCTTCGAAAAAAAATTCCACTGTCCTTATCTTACTTGATGTCAAACAGTCAAGCTAAAATGAGATCGTCAACAAATCTGAATTATGCATTTCCACATATTCCCGACTTGAAAACGTTTTACGCTATTCAAACTGGCATAACTGTAGTTAAATGGTGACGAATAAAATATTGTATTCTGTCTTGAAAGCCTAGATTTTGAAGCAGCCTTTATAGCATTTGTCTATCAACTTTTTTAGAGAATTGTGTGTGTATAAACTTTTTCATTTTTTTTAAGAAAATGATAACTTGACAGTTCTAATCAATTTAATTAGTGGTTGTGATGATTCCGGCTGATCATAAGTTATGCATCCCTACTTGAAATTTAATGTAGAATACAGTAGTAGTGTTAAAGTTCTAGGATTATATCAAAATCTCCCAGAATTTCCAAATTTTTGGGTGAATGTAGTTTTTTTGGAAAAAATTAAAACAATATTTCTTTAAGTGGGCGTGTGAAATGGAATTTTTTTTAATTGTGTATTTGAGTCATCCAAAAAAATTTTAACACTAGGTCTAGACCACTTTGCAGATTCTAGAGCTGATTTTATGTCGATTTAACGTAAATTACCTTAATACGAAAATACTTCCTAAGAGAGCTGGAGCTCTTGGAAGATGGCACCCTAACATCGGTTTAATTCAAATATCTTCAAAATGGTTTCCCTTTAAATGATAGCGTTCTGTACATTTGTTTAGTGGAATATGCCCAATCGTATGGCGTGAATATGATTTTTTACTTGTACTCATAAGCGGCTCGTTTGGGCGGGGCATTGGACATTGTTATTTATAAGTTTTTTGTTATTCAAAATTTCGCAATTTTAACATAAAATTTAAAAAAAATCGATTTTTTCATAAAAGAAAGATACTATTGTCTGAAGTCGCTACGACGCACCGTTTTCGAAATAAATCAATTTGAACTTTTCATGTGTTAATCATACTTTTATAAAATTAACTAATGAATTCATTTACAATTATGAAAAATAGCTATGGAAAATAAACAAAATAAAAATTGCGTCAACGTCAAAATAACTAGTATTACAGATACTAGTTGAGGTTAAAGTATCAAATAAGTTTTAAGTGAAAGATTTTTTATTGTTTAGCATTACCGTAAATATAAACAGTTGAATATTGTTAGAACGGTTCCGTTTAGCAACGAAGAATATGCCGATATGCCTTTAGTGTACGGCGAAATGCAATGCAACGCTCGGGCAGAAGCACGTAGATATGCATATAAATTTCCAGGTAGAAGACACCCTGCTCCTAAATCATTTACGCTTCTTCATCAAAGAATTAGGGAAACAGGATCGGTAATTCTTAAAATAATGAAACGGGAAGACATGCTGATGTAATGGAAGAATATCAGGATGATATTTTAATGGAAACTGAGTACAGGGTGTCCCAACGATAGAGTAAAGTAAGTTTATGCTTAACTAGAATTATTTGTGTAAATATTGTATGGACCATGGGGTAGAGGTAAGAAGTGTGCATTTTTTTAAAATATTGGAAGTTATACAGGGTGTGCCAGAAAAGCAGGACGTGAAAAAGTATAATTTTTTTTAAATAGAACACCCCGTATTTGATTTTAGTTTTTAATTCTACGTGTCCATACAAACATATTTTGTCATACAAAAGGTTGGCTGAAAGTTTTTAGTTCTTGAGATATTCGCGTTTAAAGATAATTATGGTCATTTTCGTGGGGTTGATGAATGGGCAATTGTTCCGTTATTTCACAATAAAAAAAATTGATATTTCGTGTGAAAAATGAGTGATATTATACTAACGTTTAGACCTAGTAGTATTTCTAATTTTCTCAACAGGGTGTTTGTTATAACCATTCAAATTTGAAAATTCTCAAATTAAAAAAAATCAGTTTTTTTTAATTGCACACCCTATATATTTTTATTTCATTTTATTCGGGATTAAAAAATCTATCATTTTTGTCAAATATATCCTATATCTATCTTTGATAGTTTTCGAGTAATTTCGATTTTTTCACACTAGCTACTTTATTTTCGATAACATTGCATTGCATGGATCTTGGTAGCCGTGGAAAATAATAATTGCGTTACTAAGATACAAAGGTTTCCTACTTGTCAAAATAAACACACATTAAATTTGTCGTTTTCGCATTTAACTTGTTATCAATTATGGATTATTCGACAAATGAATTAATTGATATGATATACGTGTTGGGCGAGGCTGAAAAAAAACCCTTTATTGGCACAACGAATCTACAAAATGAAATATCCTGAACGTCGAATACCTACTACTGTTGGCTTGGAAAATTTGGTGGATAGATTTGATTCTAGCGGTAGTGTTAAATACTTCAAACGTAAAGTTGTTAATAAAAGGGCAGCTAATGAAGAAAAAGAACTTGAAATATTATTAAATATTCAAGAAAATCCCCAAGTAAGTTCTAGAACATTAGCGACGATATGTGATACCTCCAAATCAAACGTGAATCGAACAACGCTGAAGTATAAGTACCATCCCTATCACATTGAGCTTCATCAAGAATTGCGAGAAGAGGATTTTGCAAGACGAATTGAATTCTGCAATATCATTAATCAACGGCTGCAATTAAATAACAACTTTTGTGCTCCATAATGTTTTCCGATGAGGCGACGTTTAAAAGTAATGGGGCTGTAAATCGGCATAATATGCACTATTACGCCATTGATAATCCATTTTGGCTACGAGAAGTTCAAAACCAAAATCATTGGTCACTAAATGTGTGGTGTGGTATACTTAATGACCAAATTATCGGTCCCTATTTTTTTGATGATCCATTAACGGGCCGCAGCTATTTGCATTTCTTACGTGAAGAATTGCCTGTGTTACTTGAGGATATCAATTTAGAAGGACGACTAAATATGTGGTTGCAACAGGATGGTGCACCTCCACATTTTTATCGGGACGTAAGGGAATTCTTGAACCAGCAATACCCGGAGAAATGGATAGGACGTAATGGCTTAATATTATGGCCACCCAGGTCATGCGATTTAACTCCACTGGATTTTTTCCTATGGGGATACATAAAAGATCGGGTGTATATTATTAAACCTACAACAAGGGAGGACATGAAAAATAGAATTCGCTAAGCTTGTCGCACAGTGACCCCTCTTATGTTATCCGAAGTGAGACAGAACATGAGAAAAGGGCTCAATATGTTAATATTCTCGCTTAGGTGGTTTGTTTTATTTCATCGCAATTGTTTTCCATGGCTACCACGATCCACAATAATGTTATAGTATCGTATGTAACGTAGCTAGTGAGAAAAATCGAAATTCCTCGAAAACTATCAAAGATAGATATAGGATATATTTGACAAAAATGATAGATTTTTTAATCCCGAATAAAATGAAATAAAAATATATAGGGTGTGCAATTAAAAAAAACTGATTTTTTTTAATTTGAGAATTTTCAAATTTGAATGGTTATAACAAACACCCTGTTGAGAAAATTAGAAATACTACTCGGTCTAAACGTTAGTATAATATCACTCATTTTCACACGAAATATCAATTTTTTATTGTGAAATAACGGAACAATTGCCCATTCATCAACCCCACGAAAATGACCATAATAATCTTTAAACGCGAATATCTCAAGAACTAAAAACTTTCAGCCAACCTTTTGTATGACAAAATATGTTTGTATGGACACGTAGAATTAAAAACTAAAATCAAATATGGGGTGTTCTATTTAAAAAAATTATACTTTTTCACGTCCTGCTTTTCTGGCACACCCTGTATAACTTCCAATATTTTAAAAAAATGCACACTTCTTACCTCTACCCCATGGTCCATACAATATTTACACAAATAATTCTGGTTAAGCATAAACTTACTTTACTCTATCGTTGGGACACCCTGTACATTCCCGAAATAAGGGTAAGAAGTTTGGCTGCAATGTACCTCAATGTGTCAAAATCTTCTGTGTGGAACATTCTACATAAGGATGGCTTGCATCCTTTTCATTTCAAAAAAGTCCAGGCTTTGCAAGCAGGTGATTTTCTTGCTCGTGTTGATTTTTCCAATTGGATGCAAAATAAGGAGAATCAAGACCAAGATTTTTTTGTCTAATATTTTGTTTTGTGATGAAACCGCTTTTACAAAAGATGACATTTTTAATATGCACAATGCACACTATTACTACTATGTTGATGAAAACCCTCATGCGATAAGGCAAAGGTTTAGCATTAATGTATGGATAGGTGTTCTTGGTGAGAACTTGTTTGGACCTGTAGAATTCCCTAATCGTTTAAACGGCGAAGAATATCTCAACTTTCTACAAACTACTTTACCGTATTTATTAGATGATATTAATCTGAATATTCGCCGGAACTTGTGGTTTTTACATGATGGTTGTCCGGCTCACTATAGCAGAACTGTTCGTACTTTTTTAGATAACAATTACCGAGTGCGATGGATCGGAAGAGGTGGTCCGATTGCTTGGCCAGCGAAGTCTCCAGATTTATCCTTGCGATTTTTGTGTTTGGGGATATCTAAAATCAATGGTTTATTCCCAACCAATAGAAACCCGCGATCAGCTTTGCAGAAGAATTCAGGATGCCTGCGACGAATTTAGCAACAATAGGGGAATTTTTGCAAAAATTCGACAATCTTTACATAAACGAATAAATTTGTGCATAGAAACGGATGGTCGTTATGTGGAGCATCTTTTGTAGATTAAGTTTTGTGTTTCATGCTTTCAGTCGTCACTTTGAATTTTTTTTATTATTAATTGTGCCAGCAACATTTTTTTGTATTAAAAACGATTACCCGAATATATCTATTACTTTCTAAAGAAAAAAATAATTTATGACGAGAGCAGTTTGACGTTCACGCAATTGTTATTTTGTTTATTTTCCATAGCCATCTTTCATAATTGTAAATGAATTCGTTAGTTAATTTTATAGAAGTATGATTAACACATGAAAAGTTCAAATCGATTTATTTCGAAAACGGTGCGTCGTTGCGACTTCAGACAAGAGTATCATTCTTTTATGAAAAAATCGAAATTTTTAAATTTTATGTTAAAATTGCGAAATTTTGAAAAACAAAAAACTTATGAATAACAATATCCAATGATCCGCCGAAACATCATATTCACGCAACACGATTGGGCATATTTGAAGATATTTGAATTGTAGCGATATTAGGGTGCCATCTTCCTAGAGCTCCAGCTCTCTTAGAAAGTATTTTCGTATTAAGGTAATTTACGTTAAATCGGCATAAAATCAGCTCTAAAATCTGCAGTTTTCTTTTGTGAAAACAGTTTGTGGACACCCTATATATATATATATATATATATATATATATATATATATATATATATATATATATTGAGATGTTTAGATAGGAGTAAGACAAGGATCGGACAGTTTAACTAGTAATTTCTTTAAAAAAAAGGGTGATTTCAAGCATGATACAGTGCGAGACATTCATTTGATATAATTTGGTTCACGATAGGTTGAAAGTGGATTTGTTTTGGGTAAAACAATCTGAATAACATTTATACAATTTGATTTAATCATAAAAAGCATTGTGCTACCAACAAAAATGTCAGGAATGTTAAATAAACTTATTTCCGTAAATTCAATTCAGTATTTTAGTTCGTTTCAATAAATTTCAATTTTTCAAAAATATTTTGGCACGTGAATATTTTACAGGTGTTTAACACAAAGTGTAAAGATAGATTTATATTAGGGAAATTGTATAAGTAGTTTAGAGTGCAGGAAGTTTGGTAAAATTTAGGAAAGGGTTATAATATGAACTCAATATGATCATTTCTCACATATTTTCGGAAGCGATTGTGTGACAAACTTAGTGATGCAATTTAAATATTAATAACAGTGCATAGAACATATTCACACAAAGACATTTACATGTAGATACATTTTTATAGTGGAATTTCAAGAAAGTGTGTTAAACGATATGACTTCTTAATGTAACATTAAATTATACAATGCAAGTGATATGAACATTAAATACAATAAAGACAGTTATTACAAGTTATTAGAATAACATTTTGAGTTACATAAACGTTTTTAAAAGTAAGTTATTTGTAATTTTAGAATTAAGTTTGGTTATGTTTTAAATTTTATGTTTTTTCATAAATTTATAGTTTTTTTGATTATATTAGGCTTAAATTGTATTATTAAAGTGATTAATAGGAGGTCTTCCTCATTATTACATAGCAATATAAAGTGTACAAAGCATTTCAGGGCAAAATTTTATGAAATGGGGGTTGAATTTATAATTTTACTAGGTAAACATAAAATTCCTTTAAATTTGCGATTTGGGGCTTTAAATGTGTGTTTTCCTATGCTAAATTTTATCAGGATTACATATATGTAATTGAATTAAGTGTAGTTTGTAAGACTAGGTAGATATAAGCAAATTTAAATTAGAATAGGTCATTTTGCATAATATTTAAAGGAACCATATCTTGTTGGATATCTATCTATGCGTAATTTTACACAGATTTCATTTCTGTCATTAGAATTTGAATCCGTAATTGTATAAGAAAGATATGGCTAAATTTCAATTTTAGTTAAGTTTGTAAATTTTTTCAACCAATCAGAAACATCGTTACATATTTAGATTTGCTAAAAAAAATTGAAGATCCAGTAACAACCAAAAGGGTATAAAAGGAATTGCCCTGGAAGTGAATCTCTCTCTATAATTTGTCAGTTTTTTGAAAAGGTTAAAATAGTGTTGTGTTTTTGTGTTACAAGTAAGCTTTTCTAACCTAAATAATCATCGGGAAAAATTTAATAAAAAACGGAGAGAAGAGAAATCAGGCGCAATTGTTTTTATACCGACAATAGTTTAAATATTTAAGTTCGGTTACCGATACCTGTGCAGTTTCGTAAAATTCATTACGAATTAATAATTTTTGTGGCGATTTATGTTGAACGTTTAAATTTTTCGTTTGTTGAAGTTGAATATTGGTTACGTTTTACCAAAATAAAATCGTAATCATTTTTTGTCATTTGTGTTTTATTCGTTGCTGCAATTTTCTTTTAATAATTTACATTTGAGCCGGAACCTAAAATAAAGTGACATTAATTTAAACCTTGGACAACCAGTAAATATTATATAAACGATATAATCAGAAAGCATTAATATATTTAAATAAAATATTCTCGAATTAAAATTTGTGGTTGGGGTGAAGCCGTAAAGTGGAGAAGTTTTACCAGTTACCGAAGCGAACGTTGATCAACAACCCGAGCACCAGTTAGCGGCTTGTGGGTAAATGGTAGCAGTAAAATTCATACATAAAGATCTTCGATAATATTGGAAAGTGCCTGCATCTAATTGGAACAACCTGTGTGAAGACATCAGTTTGAATTTGGAATATTTATATGTGAGTTACTTTTGATTTTAACCCTATCTATTGTGTTCATTGTTGTGTTAATTTCCTGCAATTATTATTGGTTATATGTATAGGTGTATATGTTTAGATAATACTTGTGTAAACACCTGCAAAAGAAGCAAAATTTTAAATTATTTCCAAATTTTAAATTTCATTTATCCAATTAAAAACATAAACATAAATTCAACAAGTCATTGTATGACAGTTTTGACATTTGATAATTTTATTCAGTAACGTTACAACGCATGCGTTAGAGTATAAATTGTGTTCAGATATATTTTTTTACATATATGATTTTTTTTATAAAGGGCAATTCACATAATAATATTCGAATCAAATATAATTTCCCACTAAATACTGAACCCTATCCCCAATCAAATACAATTTGATATTTATTAAGTAAATTATATTATATTTCCCCATAATTATAACATCCCAATATATATATATATATATATATATATATATATATATATATTCCATTTTGTTCTTCTGGATTCTCACCGTGTTTATTAACGTTTATTTTTCCTTTACGTTTCGGTTGCATTTCATAGAAACCTTTTCAAGAAGTCAAGAACTGTGACACGTAGTTGACGTGAACAGGGTATGTTGATATACCTAATATTAGTGGTCTATATCAGTAGATTGAGATCTAAGTGTATGAGCGTGTTGCTTTAGTGAAGAATCATTTGCTTCAGTATGATGATTTACAAAAAGGAGCGTGTAGTATGCTTCGTATAAGAGGTTTCCATATATGTGGTACTCGTTGGCCGTCATCCCTTTTGTTTAATGGGTGAGGTCGTCTTTCTATTTCAAGGGCTTCTCAGATTATTCTTCTTTGTAGTGTGTTTTCTGGAGCGAGCAATTCAACTCCGTCAATGTTAATTTTATGTCCAGTTTTTATGGTATGACTTGCTAAAGATGATGATAGAACTTTTTGTGTAATCGATTGTTTATGTTCTTGTACTCGTACAGAAATTCTTCTATTTGTTTGCCCAATGTAAGATTTAAAGCATCCATTACATATTATTTCACAAACACCTTGGTTTTCGCCATGAAGAAGTAATTGGGAAATGGTCTTGTATGGTTTGAAAACGACTTTGAAAATTTTCTGTCAATTTTATCTGTGACACCTTGAGTAGCTTTCTATTATTGTTTTCAGTTTGATTATTGTGAATTGTACGTTGTGTTTGTTGCTTATTTAAGATTTTATTAATTTGTGTTGAACTATAACCATTTCTTAGTGAAATTGAAACCTGGTTTTGTAATTCTCTCGGTCGATATTTTTCATCTGTTAATCGAAGTGATCTTATACATAGTGTTTCAACTACAGCGTTGAGTTGCATTGGAGATGATTAGATTTCGCATTAAGATAACGATTATTGTGGGTATCTTTTCTATAAACTGTGTGATCGGAACCACCTTGATAGTTTCTTATTATGAGTAAACCTAGAAAAGGTAGTGCACGGTTTGTCCCTTTCTCTGCAGTAAATTTTATGTTGGGATGAATGTTGTCTATGTGAGCTAAAAATTGATCAATGGTAGTGAGACCGTGTGACCAAACAGTAAAAATGTCGTCCACATACCTATACCAACATTTTGGTTTTAAGTAAGCAGTGGTGATTGCTCGTGATTCAAAATCATCCATGTAGATATTATTGAATGCAGGACAAAGCGGAGAACCCACAGGCGCGCCTTCTATTTGTTTATAAAATTCATTATTGTACATAAAATAAGTAGAGTTCATGCAATGCCTTATAAGTTTTGTAACATCACCATCAATATTATGTTTGTTTTGGAGAATTTCAACGGTATCATTAATTGGAACTTTAGTGGACAAAGAACTAACATCAAACCTAACTAAAACATCTTGGGAACTAAATACTACTTCTTTGAGCTTGGTTAAAAAGTCAAACGAATTTTTGTATATACGATTTGAATTTTTCACTAATGGGTTGTAATATTCTGGCTAAGTAGCTCATGTGTAGGTGAGTTATATGCGCTTAGAATTAGTCTTAAGAGTCAAGCATCTCCTTTGTGTACTTTAGAAAGGCCATATGTTTTTGGTATTCTGGATCTTTTTTCCCTTGGAATTATAGTTTGTTTAAATAATCAATACCATTGATCAATTCTAACTCACATAAACAGCATTCATCCCAACATAAAAATTACTGTGGAGGAAGAGACAAACCGTGCACTACCTTTTCTAGAATTACTCATAGTAAGAAACTATCAAGGTAGTTTCGATCGCACGGTTTATAGAAAAGATACCCACACTAATTGTTATCTTAACGCGAAATCTAATCATCATCCATGCAACTCAACGCTGTAGTTGAAACACTATTCATAAGATCACTTTGATTAACAGATGAAAAGCATCGACCGGGAGAATTACAAAGCCTTGCTTCAATTTTACTAAAAATTGGTTATAGTTCAACTGAAATTAATAAAATAATAAAGAAGCAACAAACACAACGTATAGTCCACATTAATCAAACTGGAAACCATAAGAGAAAGCTACTCATGTTACCTTATATAAAAGGTGTCACAGATAGAATTGCAAGAAAATTTCCCAAAAATTGGTTCAAAGTCGTTTTCAAGCCATATAAGACCATTTCCCAATTACTTCTTAATCCGAAAGATAAAGTTCTTGTCGATAATGAAGGTGTTTATGAAATAAAATGTAATTGATGTTTTAAGTCTTCCATTGGAAAAACAAATAGAAGAACTTCTGTACGAGCACAAGAACATAATCCATCGATTAGACAAAAAGTTCTATCATCATCTTTAACAAGTTATACCATACAAACTGGACATAAAATTAACATTGACGGAGTTGAATTGCTCGCTCAAGAAAACACAATGCAAAGAAGAAAAATCAGAGAAGCCATTGAAATGGAAAGACGACCTCACTCATTAAACAAAAGGGATGAGGGCCAACGACTACTACATATATGGCAACCTCTTATACGAAGCATAACACCAGCTCCTTTTTATAAATCATCACAAATGACACCAAATACTCACAATGAAGCAAATGATTCTTCACTAGAACAACATGGGCCTATTACATGTAGTCATACACGTAGATCTCAATCTACTCATACAGAACACTAATATTAGGTATATCAACATACCCAGTTCACGTCAACTACGTGTCACAGTTTTGGACTTCTTGAAATAGAACCGAAACGTAGAAGAAAAATAAACGTTAAGAAAGACGGAGAGAGTCCGGAAGAATTAAATGGAATAATTAATACCGTGGGTGTGTTGAAGCGTTGATTAAGAGTAAATAGATGGTTAGGTTAGTTTGAACGCAAGAACAAAAATTGCAGTCACAGAGATAGGGAGAACTAAGTATGAATTTATGTTAATAACTCTATATGAGATAGTAAATCTTCGTAAGTAAACATAGATTTCAAGATTAATACTGACGAGGGTAAGTCGTGATATTTTACTTGTAATAACATTAACTTTATAAAATTTATTTAGTAATAAAAGAACGCAATAACCCTCTCTGGTTCGTTGAAATATCTTACAGAACCTAAACCTGAAAAGGAAAATTTACATCTACATACAACCCACAATATTCGACTTCATAAAGGTAACAATCCAACTTGCCTTTCGTTTCACAATAGCAAAGCGCAGACCTTCGTAATAACCACAACTACAATTATCTACATGATCGGAGAAGCTTGTTCAGTTTACTATATTAATCCTAGCATACATGTAAGTAAGTAATAAGTGGGGATAACGACCAAAGCGAGAATAGGGATAATAATAAAGTTTAGTCAAATACGAAGGTGTTATAGTGCAGAGTCGTAGCCTAAGGCTGTGGATTGTGTCAGTGCAGTGCAGTGCAGAGACTAATATACCAATTTCAATCGCTAGAATTTGATGCTGAACATGAAAAAGTGTACGGGCGGGGTACGTTTTGTGATGACTATTCAGATAATCTAGTTTATAAGTATGGTAGTGGAATACGTCTGGGTGAGAAATATTTTCTATCGCATGACGATGGTGTAGAGTGCATTTGTTGTACTAAGCGGTTAATGGAACACCTTAAAGAAATATCTCTGAAACAATTTGTGCATTAAATAGAATGTCATTTACCGAATTACATTTCAACAGATGACAACACAACAAGTGAAGGAGGTCTGCATTAATGAGCTCAAAAACGTAGTTCACGATGTAGTAGAATAGGAGCGAAAAGGAGAATGGAAACAGTTAGCAAGAGACTCTGCACGCTTTAGGAAAAGGATGGAAGAGTGTAGTCAAATACTTTCAGCTGTCCTGGAAAAGCAACATCGTGATTACGTATTTATGAAACGCTTTGGTAGTGTATAGTACTGTATGTATTAATAATAAATAAAAAAAAATTAAAAAAAAGAGTTATTTATGACATCATAATATTACAATGTATAAAAGGAATCGTACAGAGCGTATTATATAATGTCTTTGTTAGATATCCATAAATTGTGAGAAGTATCAAACCCTAACCATTTAACGAGAGACATTTTCTCGACGTTGTATTACACGTTCTACTAGGCGAATGTCAGGATGTTTAACACTTTGAAGTTCTGGCTCATAGAAACGTCCCTGTATCTCTTCATCTCGACTATCATGTAATGTGTAGGTAATTGGACTGGAACGTTTCACTGCTGATATTCGAAAGACTTCATAACTGCAATTAGGCATGTATCCCTTAGAGAATATGCTTCTGTATTTGCAAATACGTACATAATCTCCCACTTTAAATTTAGGTGTCTTACGGTCAAGAACTTTATGACATTTTAAATGTTTCAAAATAGAGGCAGCATTATTTTCCGTTACTTCTATAGGTTTGTATCCGGTGGTTCTATGCTTTCTTGTATTATAATCCACAACAATTTGAGGTAATATTGATAACTATTTATAGGAACCTTGCATACTGAATGTTTTTCACATTATTGCTTTAAGAGTGCGATTTACACGTTCAACTATACTACTCTTCAAGTTGGAATAACTACTGTAATGATTAATATTAAATTTTTTCATAACTTTTTTAAATTCAGCATTATAAAACTCCGTTCCCATGTCAGTTTGCATATGTGTAGGTATCCTTTTCAAACCAGACAAAAGTTTATCCATTACATCTGCGACTAGTTTACCATTCTTGCGTTTGATGGGAAAAGCCTAGACATATTTAGAGAAAGCATTTATTATCACTAAAATGTATCGAAATCCTTTATTTACCCGAGTGTAAGGTATCATTTCCACTAAATCAGCTTGAAAGAGATCATTTAAATCTTTGAGTACTACACAACGCCGTGCAAAATTTCTCCTTGCTGGTTTGTGCAGTTCGTCAACAATATCAGCTTTACTCATTTTATCGCTTTCGATTTTAGTAGAATCTCTATGATGAATGGTTGTTCTTGCGTAAATTTGACACCGTCTGGTATTATAGGTTGAATCACAGCTTCCTTACGTATAGTTTGACTAATTTGAAACATCGGTGTCGTATACAGTAGATCATCCACTTGAAGATGAAGAACTTGAGGTGACCACATACCATGCGCTATTCTACTCTCTGTAAGGAAACAAATATTTGCCATTTGTACTAAATGGAATATCTACTGTCTTCTTATACAATAAACTTTGTAAGGTAAAATAAGTTTCGTAATATACATCACCTTGTTTCGTGGCATCACTATGATGATAAGTAATATGTTTACCAAATTTATCTATTGTCATTTAATGATGGTGTCCACCAAATTTATCTATTGACATCAGTGCTGGATATGTAGTAGTATCTATAGTGATGCTCGTTGTAACAATGAAATGAAATGAATATAGTAATAGAGTTATAACCAGAGACCCTACTTTATTACTTTCTCTTTAGGTAATTCGTCAAGTATATATATTATTTCGTTGTGATTGCTAGTATTGATCCCAATAACTCCCGCAACCAATTCACTCATTTATTCAGATCATTCTAAGGTACAAACTCAATCGCTTTGTGATTATATCGTAATAGTTGCATTCCAACCCTCCTCTTTTGGAGATAGAAGTTGTGCGAGATCTTGTGGCAGGAGGTGCAATAGCTGATGTAGCGGGTCGTTTTTCAGGGTGAAGTAATGGTTTAATGATCTCAATGTATTTCCTACTATTGGTTCCTTGGATTTGGTCATCTGGGTTATAATTACGTCGAGCAGCATTTGTGCGGCGCAAAATGTCATTGCATTGCTGCAGATCACTCTTCTTGTTTCCCGTAGGAGCTTTTTTAAATAGTAGCTCATATAATCCCGGAGTTCCATCATAGTCTAATGATGATCCATCAGGAAGAATCTAGTTTATCATCATCAATAAAAAATTTCTTTTTTTCGGGAAGAAAGTGTACACCGTATGTTTAATCATACTCGTCTTCAGGATCTCTAAATATACCTTCCACATAATATTTCGCTAATCCTTCATACTGACTATAGTACTCTTCAAAGGCCGGTTGACATCCAGCAGCTAAGAGTTCTGATTTCAACTGTTTTAAAGTAGGAATCTCCCTCTCGTCATCATGTGTGGTATCAGCAACACAATTTCCTCTAAAACTTGTGGAATGGCCTCAGGAACAAGAATACTTGGTGCCTTCCGAGTTACATATGTTTTAGGCGTGTGATGTAAAAAAATTTCCTTTTCATGTGCAACAGGCTCAGTTTTTCCGAATTCTGATGTAAGTAGTTCAGCTTTGACGAGAGAACCATCTTGTTTAGTAATCAAATGTTTCAAAGGTTGTTATTGGTTTAAAGTGCGCCTCCATTTCACGCTCTGTAAGAGCAGTATCTTCCTTCAAACTCGCATATTTTTGTTGTACACACTTGCGAGCGCGCAAAATGTGTTGTACTAAGCGCTCCTCCATTACTACTGCATGACAGCGGCACAGAGATATTAACAATCTGGACGAAGCGTGTAAAGAACACGATATTGCATACTCCCATTCAAGCGATCTAAGACATCGCCACACAGCTGATAAGGCTTTGCAACAAAAAGATTGGAATAGATTTCGTTCTTCAAACGCTACCTTTGGAGAATGAGCAGCTACATTAACCGTAGCCGGTATAATGAAAGGAAAAAGAATAATGGGAATGAGAAGAAAATCACGACGAAGGAAGCGTTCTCAGAGAAACTTACCAATTTAATTCAACAAAGCAGTCCTTCTAGCGCGATGTCGTGTTGGTGGTAAATTTCGGTTATCGTTAGAATCTACGGTACAACAAGCCTTAAACGTTTTAAAACAAAATAATCTTGGCACCCAAGAAAAGAATTTTACCTATACCGAAACGTGGGGGATTCATACCTCTTATTCCCCTATTTGTAGCATTAGGAAATTTAGGTTCTTTGGGCGGAGGTGCAGCCGAAGTTGCAAAAGCGATTACTGACGCAAAAACCGCGTCAAAACCGTTAGAAGAAACCAAATGACACAATCAAGTAATAGAAGCAGCTACCTTAGGAAAAGGCTTATATATAAAACCATATAAGTGAGGTTTAGGCCTATATCTGCAACCGTATTCAAACTCCCACTGAAGTTACCACGTTACGCCTTAAGCAACGTTAAGTTATCAAAATTTGTTGAAAAATTAAAAATCACCTACTTTAGAGGGATATGCATGCGTGACAGATTACCTATACGAATCCATACGACTGAATGTGGTATCGTGAATCTGAATGATCAAAATAACAGGGGAATACACTGGACGACTAATATCAAACGTAATGGGATATTGCATATTTTGAAAGCATAGGACATATTAAACCAACATTAGAAATAATTCACTATTTTAAAAGTGATGGTAGCAGAAACACGATTGACTATAACTATACCAAGGTTCAAAACTTCAATACATACAATTGCGGTCATTTAAAAGTCTTACGATCTTTATACGACGGTTCGTTTAGATTCTCAGTAGTCGTTGCTTGATCGTAATGTCGTACACATTTACATTTACCGATGCAAGCAGTATTTTGCAATCCAACCTTAACCCACCAATTTATCTTGATAATGAGTCGGAATATGTAATGGGGTTGACTAATTTTGAATCTTTCAATATTATACAAAACGTTACTTCCAAGAATAACCAACTGATATTTGAAGGAACTAGAATTACAATACCACCAGGATCATACGAAATCGTGGATGTGAATAGACGTATAAATGGCACAATCAAAATACACCCACGTACCACACAAAATTAAAAAACACCGAACGCGTTTCGATAGCTACGCTATCATCATCAGCGGTCGACTAGGTATAAATGACACAGTGAAAGGTTCGACAAAATTTTTTAATTTACAGGCGAAGAATAACACTATCAAAGCAATTATGAAAGCAACACATGGTATTAACTTTAATGTAGAAAATTCTATAACACCTATGCTGGGATTTAACAAAAAAGTTTACAAAGGTCATGAATTGCATACCTCTGAAAATCCTATTAACATTATTAGGATTAATTCATTAATTATCGAATGCTACATAACAAGTGGAAGTTTTAAGAATGGAGAGGCGTTGCATATGATTCATCAATTATTTCCCAATGTACCAGCGGGATACAAAATAATTGAATCCTCTCTACATGTCATCTGTTTACCTATAAATACATCCACCGTTTCAACCATAACACTTAAAATAGTAGACCAAGACGGAGACCTCGTCAATTTTAACATTGATGAAATCAGAATACCCATTCAGGAAGACGTGCACGTTACCATCAGAAAGTTATGTCTACGTAGAGGGAAGATTGCTGAGGGAAGATGGTGTCGTCTCTAACACCGCGCGATTTGTTGATAATGGCATTGCTTTTTTATTCAGTAAAATTAGATAGAAATGAATAGAATAATGGTAGATTCCGTGACGAAGGTTGGATTGACGTATACCCACCCACTACATGTTTAAATCACCGTATCCATGGCATACGTTATATGCGGAGAGTCGCCGTCAAGCTACTTGGTTAAGACGTAATCAACACTGTATAAAATGGGATACACCACCACACTAATTTGGAAGTCGCTTGATTCAACCTACAGATACTATCTAAGTCAAGGGTAGAGAAAGCGGATTACATCAGAACATTGGTTACACAACCCGTTATAGAACTTGATAAGCATCCTACTCTTCCTGCTTTGCAACCAGTTCGTTATTACCATTGTGAATCATTATGTCACTGCGCTCTGTCTAATGTATACCATCTGTACGATACTTATGTAATGCAGTAAAGCTTGTACACTTTCTTTAATAATTGTAAGTATATATTTTGTTTATTTCTTTTATATATCACACACAGGGGCTATGCAGGTAAGTACTTTGCCGGTGCTGAAGAGGAAGAAGTCACCTTCGTTCTTCGTCTTCGTTGCTGAAGATGCGTCGTAGAAGTATAAACCCTGAAAAAAATGGTTTACTCGTCGCGAGAGTCGAACTACGAAAAGCAGTCGTTGCCGCTCGGCCACCGAGCTTTCTTAGGTATGTAATGCAGAATGTTGTATATATATATATATATATATATATATATATATATATATATATATATATATATATATATATATAATAGTTTGGATTACTAAAAAATAATAAAATGTGTTCTCCGAGCTATCTCCGTTTTAGACATGAAGTGTTTAAGACGCTATATCTATATAATGCTTTAATATAACAGATATATATATATATATATATATATATATATATATATATATATAATAGTTTGAATTACTGAAAAATAATAAAATGTATTCTCCGAGCTATCTCCGTTTTAGACATGAAGTGTTTAAGACGCTATATCTATATAATGTTTTAATATAACAGCTATTCATGTTGGTTCGTGAGAAAACTGGTAGACTCGACGCTAGACAGAGAAAATATTCTAAATATGAAATAGAAACTCCGCGCGAGTCGTACATATTAATAAATGAATTTTAATAATTTAACTGAATTAAATAATGTGTGTCTTAAACTCTTTCTCATTATAATTACATCGTAAACTTTCTACAATAGATATGTCGGAAAATAACTTTTTCGATTTTATTTTTAAATATAATGACCAGGTAATATTACTTAGTCTCAAATTTAATATTTGCGCAAGTTGATGTAGTTTTAATATTGATAAAAACTTGCTACAAATAGCGTGAATGTGATAACTCTGCAGCAGATAATTAATCTTGAATATTCACCTTTGTAGCGTTGTTTAGAACAATTATTTTCACTAAAAAAATGAACATTTAGTTGTAAAATTAAACAATAAATTGACAAATAATCAATCGCTAAAATACTTAATACAAAAAAAATTATATTGAAAGTGAAAAGGGATTTGCATTTTCAAATAAACAAATTCAAATTTACATTAACAAAAAGTTTCAATATAATTATTCGTATTAAGTATACAATCACAAGCAGTTATAAATAGCGATGGTGCTGACCCTATTCCTGACCTTTACTTGATAATTAACAGTAAACAGAATTTAATATCTCATTACCAATTGAAATTGATATATGTAAAATTCCATTCTTTATAATTTAGTTCTGGCGTCAACAACTTTGTTAATAATGTGTACATTATAATAATCTCTACAGCATTTCCCGGTTTATTCATTTTTCTAGAACAATATACGATAACATCCAGTGCGCGCGCATATAAGAGCGACCCAACATACAGTTGTTTATTAGTTATCACGTTTCTATCAGGTGAGTTTCAATATTGGATTTAAAAAATAATAACTTAACGGAGTATTTATAAAATTCTAGGTCCCGCTACTGCCTTAAAGATGGATCTTCTAAAGCAAAATTTAAACCTGTATTAAAGGTTTCCGATATGGTTATTAATTAGAAAAAACCGCTAAAGAATATTACAATTATAAACACTAAATATGGTAGAAATGTAGCGGTAGAAACAGAAGAATATACTATATTTCTCCCAGAGTGGTTAACGAAAGAGCTAGCGGATGAGAAGGTGCATAATCTTCAGCAGCGTATTGAACAACTTGTGTTGGTTTATGGGGGCAGCGTAGATATTGGTAAAGCTAAAATGATGGTTAAACTATCCTTGATTAATTATACAGGTAAGTCATTATTATTCTGCATTACAAAATTAATGACATATTTATAGGATAACCTACCTAGTTATCATCGTCATAATCATCGCTGTTCTTATAATTATATTAATGTATATATTGTATATAAATATTATAACAATAGATTATTATAAGTTTTTGTTATGAACGAATAAGTTCAAAGTAAATATGTAAGTTCAAATCCTACTCGAGGTAAACTTTTTACTTATGTATTTAATAAAATCAATCATAATCTTTAATTATAACAAAAAATGTTTGTAATGTTTGAAGTTGTTTATTCCTACAACGTATAAGAGTTAATATGAAAGGTAAAATAAAAAAAAAATTACGTCATCAAAGTTAAATAAATTTATTTATTATTGCATTGAAAACAATCAAACATTAGAGGAGGTGGTCCATCTATATGATTAACATTAATTGATTTATTCCAATGCTTCATACATACGAGGGATACTATTTATGTATTGAGAATTGGCAACACTGGTATTGCCAGGTGAAATTTGTCACTGTCATCTTAAAGTTTGACATTTTTGTGGTTATACGTACTCAGAACGTTTTGTCGTGCGAGCATTATTTGTGTTGTTTACAGTAAGTTGAAAATTTCATCTCAGCCAAAATATGGAATTAACTCGTGAAAATTTTGGAGCTATGATTTATTATGACTTTCGACGTGGTCTAACTCAAGAACAATGTGTCAATCAACTGAATTCAACTATTGGCGATGAAGCGCCATCCACAGCCACTGTATATCTCTGGTACACTGAATTCAAACGTGGACGAAGTTCGCTCACGGATGAAGTTAAAGAAGGTCGTCCAAAATCAGTCGTTGTGCCAGAAAATATCGATGCTGTGCGAAAACTAATTGTAGAAGATCGTCATGTGACATATCACGAAATAGAGAGATGTTTAAGCATTAGTGTGACCAGCATACGTAAGATTTTGCACGAACATTTGTGTGTTCGGAAGCTGTGTGCACGTTGGATTCCACATTTGTTGACAGATGCTCAAAAAAATGCTCGTGTCGATTGGTGCCGTAAAATGATTTCAAAATAACTGTGGTGCATCCAAAGCGGTATACAACATCGTCACAGGTGACGAGTCGTGGATTTATGCGTATGAGCCAGAAAGAAAAGGCCCGTCCACAGTTTGGGTGTTTCAATGTGAAGCAAAGCCAACAAAAGTTGTTCGTTCTCGAAGCGTTAAGAAGCAAATGGTGGCGTTTTTCTTCACAAAAACCGGTCCTGTGGTAACTGTGGCTCTCGAAAATCAAAAGACCGTTAATTCAGCGTGGTATATGACCATTTGTTTGCCTGAAGTTTTCGGTAAATTGAGAGAAACCAACCCATAACGACGAATCATTTTGCATCATGACAATGCCAGGTCACACACATCACATGCAACAAACGAGTATTTGGACACACAAAAGATCGAATTGAAGGGTCATCCCCCTTACAGCCCCGACTTGGCACCCAATGACTTCTTCTTGTTCCCACTAATTAAAGATAAACTGCGTGGACAACGATTTCCATCGACCGAAGAAGCAGTTGAGGCCTTCAAAACGCATGTTTTAGATCTACCATCTTCTGACTGGACAAAGTGCTTTGAAGGGTGGTTCAATCGCATGCAAAAGTGTATAGATCTTAATGGCGATGATTTTGAAAAGCAATAAAAATATTTTTCATCAAATTCATTTGTTTATTCTTTCTATTCTCAATACATAAATAGCAACCATCGTATTATTTTAACGCGTAATTGTCTATCCTCCTGATAATAATGAGGTAACTTATTCCACATTGCAAGCCAATTTTCTGCACTTAATTGTAGCAATTCATATTTTTATTACACGTCGAATATTTTCAATCTCGGAGATTTTACGATCCATCTGAAAATAACGATAATAAGTAAATGATTGAAACAGATTTACATACTTACACTACAATTTACGCATGCACTTCCTATCGCTAGCACAGGTAATACACGAATGGCATGCACTTCGTATCGCTAACATAGGTAATAAATTAATGTAAGATAGCTTGGGGGGATGCAACTAAGCTTCATTCTCATTATTGTGACGTCACACTCGCTATAAATAGCGTGGTAACATAGTTGAATACGTAGTTAATTGAAATCAATCAGACGATATGGGTGCTGAACAAACGGATATGTCTGATGTAGAAAATATATGGGATATTGATGATAAAGCCAATTATTCATGGACTGATACACCTGAAGCGGCGTCTAAAGGTAATGAGTATTGCGGTATAGACACCTTATTAATAGCTTTGCTGCAGAACGTTTATTATTAACATGTGCGCTATTTATCGATAATTCCACTGTACTCGAGGTAGGAAGTTCATTGAAGAATAATGACTTTAAACCTGTAGTACAATTATTTTGGACGACATTTACCGACATATGGTGTCTGCACTTTGATATGGAGGAATGGCGCGAAATCTCGAACATTAAAACTGAGCATCTAATCCGCAAAACTCTAAAACCTGACGAAGCCGAGAAAAGTTATCCATGTAGGTTATGGTATAAAAATTGAACTGTTGTTTATTACCGACGAAGAAACGCGTATTACGTGAAACAGTATTTTATTAATGTGATTCAATATACTCGTACAACTTTATTGAGCTTCATGTGATTAGTATTTGCTTTTATATTCGAAATATTTAAGTGATCGAATTTTGCTGCACTCTCTTCCCTATTATTTCACTTCTTGGTATGGAAAGCAACCAGTAACCGTTAAGTGCATTGAAATCCAGTACTGCTCTTCACCGCCCAAACCATTGACGTTGATGCGGGTAAGGTCGGATATATGTACAAATCTCGAGCGTGAAACGCAACTTGTATCGGTGAATTTTTATTAATCTTCTGATAGATAGATAACTTCACAGCATCATTCGGAATTACATACGGAAATTTCCATGTAACCTTCGTCAAGTTGATCTTAAGATCCGTTTCACCGCTGTAACAGTCGACATCGGTCTTGTATCGAACCAATACCAGCTCTTGACGTATGTTAACTAAAGGCTTTGTATAACCTTTGGAAATCCCAACACATGCTTGAGCGGTATGTAAGCGCAGAAGGCGGTCTTGGTGCTGTTTAACAGTTGAAGAAGGTTGTTTACCGGACTCCATTCTGCATGCGATAAACAAGTACTTTGATCTGTAGTATATGAGCAATATCCTTTAATGGTGCTGTTAATACCAGGTAAACGTACGGTTTCAATTACCTGGTCGCCTAACATGAATCGTATCTCATCGAAGAGAAATGAAGGTGCATTATTTGTGAGATTATACGCTTTGTTTGCTTCATTAGGGGTTAAAGTACCTTCTAAATATTTAACACTATCGTCAGTAGCTGTAATCAGATCGGGTTATTGCACAACCAGATTAATCTTATCAGACTTGCCGTATGCGTTTGTTGTGTACGGATGACAAGTTCGACGATTGCATTCCACGATCATATCTTCGTACCTCACCCCCCGTGAATAAACTTTTCAGCGCTTCTTCGATATCGTCTTAATACTTTATAGCCGAGATACTGTAGAAACTGGACGCCGTCTTCGGTTAAGGATGTGCTGCAGATAGAGACCTAATACCGAAAATCTTAAGGCCCATACTTCTTCAGTTCCAATCTAATAGTTACTTTCTCGTTACCAAAGTCCACTAATAGACCGTCTTGATCAATCAATTTCAAAGCTATGTTATCTATACGTCGTGCAAGTACAGGTAAATAAATAACTGTAACCGGCTCCTTGATTAATTTATAACCTGGTTCAACGCGTACGTCAAACTCGAAGATTGTATGTGACTGCTCACTGTTCCTGTATGCGTCTCCAGTTAAATTACACTCTACATGTATATTTTTAGCGTGAATTATTTGAACAACCAAATCAGATTCGTGGGTGCGGCTTGGCTTGTACACGTTAGGTGAGAAGCCGAGCATGCGCCCTATAGAATCCGCCTGCCTAAAGTCCACGTAATGTATGGATTTAACTTCACATCTTAGCGTATTATTGTTTGCTCTTAAAATAAAGTCGATCGTGTTATGTGAGTTAATCTTACGTTGTAGAAATTTCTTAATCTCCACAATTTCATATACTCGGAATCGTAACCTCTTTATGCTCGCCAGTTTGCTTAATATAGTAAAACTTGTTGTTACCCTCAAGAATATTTCGTATGGAATTGCAACCGTAAAATCCTAACAATCAATAAATGTCCACATATAAATGTATTATAATTTTGTTCATTGACATAATTATATCTGATTTTACAATCTTTTAAATATCTAATTGTTTCAAGAGGGGGCGCTAAATCTCCGAAGCTATCGTAGTAGATAACATCATGATCGCGTTTCTTGAAAGCAACCCAATGAGTACCTCTTTCCCTAAAATCGTCAAGGTTCACGATAGCACACTCATTAAGATATGGTTTATGGGGTAAAGCATCGCGCATAAACACTCCTCTAAAGAATCTTTTGCATACTTATTTAGATCGGAATCGGTTAATGCTATCCTAGGCTAGTTTATAAGTTTTTTGTATATGGTTTCAAGTATAAAGCACATCCCTCCTTATGAGGGTGCAACTAAGTCCTTTGCCACTTCTTAGAGCTACCGCCTCCATTGTTTGGTTATGACGTTGAGCCTTCTCCAATTGCTCCTTCGCCGCCGAAGCGTCGTTATCAGCTTTAGCTATACCGCTCGCAGCACCGTCGAGAGCACCTGCAGCTGAGAGACTAGCGAATAGAGGTATTAGGAATAAGAGAAAGCCGCCAGTCTTAGGTATCGGAATGATTCTAGGTAATTGCACCTTCTTCGTTCCTCCGGCAATCTTAACAGCTTTCTTAGTGGCCGATAGACTGACATCAATCAGTTTCTTCAGATTACCATCCTTGAGCAAACATTTAACGGACTTTTGAGTAGGTTTTAAAACTGCACCTCTGAACGAGCACCTCTTTGTCTTCTTTTTCTTCTTACCACCCATACCCAACGTGGTTTTAACATTCATAGCGTTCGCTACGGCATAGGCTGTTGTTTTATCACCAAAACTTGAATCCTTCGAGTTTACACGGTTCCAAGCTTGATCTCGAACCACCCTATCTGCTTGATGACGACTTGTTAAATCGTTAGAATTATAATAGGCGATATCGTGTTGCTTGCAAGCTTCATCTAGAGTATTTATACCTAGATCGTCGCGAGCTAAACGTTTCTCTAGCTTTGTTCCTGGTCCGCAATATCGATAACCCGGAATATGCAGTTTAACAGGTAATTTGTTTATTAAGGTGTTTAATACTCCACTCCCGAGCAGTATGTGAACTGGTCAGTATACTATCAACAACTTAATGATGCAGTTTACGACGCAGCCTCAAGATCTACCTGTGGACGGTCACGATTTCCTGAAATCGAAAGTTGCAGGGAAGCATGGTCTTCTCTTTCCGACTTCAGTTAGAGCAATTATTTGGGGACCTTCCGGATGTGGGAAGACTAATGTAATGGTTAGCTTATTGGAGGCACGGCATGGCTTAAAATTTGAAAATGTATACGTTTACTCTAAGTCGTTCGAGCAACCAAAGTATAAATACTTAGAGCATGTACTTAAGCCGATAAGAGGTATTAGGTATGCATTCAACGATAAGACAGATGTACTCACGCCTGAAGGACCGCTAAGAATTCTATAATGATCTTCGACATCTCGTGTCTCAATCAAGATATAATTCGCGATTATTTCAGCAGGGGGCCACACTCAGGCGTGGACTCGTTCTATCTTTGTCAAACATATTCGAAGATCTCTAAGCAATTGATTCGCGATAATGTGAATATGGTTGTGTTATTTAAACAGGATTGCATAAATTTGAAGCATGTATACGATGAGCATGTAGGTACAGATATGACCTTTGGTCAATTTAAATCAATGTGTTCACAATGTTGGCAGACTAAATACGATTTCGTATGCATTGTAAAATCTCTAACGCGGTAATTAAAGTAGAACCGGTGAAATTGAAGTTCAAACAAGTACCTACAGCAATGTCAACACCTGCTACGTTCAAGTTCAAACCTCCGGTTGCACCTTCAATCGTTGAAACTGGTGTAGAACCAGAATCTGCTACGTTTAGACCGGGTTTCGGCCAATTCGCCCCCCACAATTCGCCCCTGGACAATTCGCCCGCACATTGCCGCACAATTGCCCCGCACAATTGCCCCGCATTTAAAATTGTAAAAGAAGTCAAAACTAATCACCGTTTAAAATTTATTTTATTTATTTATTTAATAATGACTTATGATCAAACCAACGTAACAAAAATTACTCACTCTCTGGTATTTATAATAATAGAAATTAACAACTTAACAAAAAATATGGAAATACCTACTAAGCAATCAAATTAAAAGAAATATTTTTTTATTACCTACCTACTTTCGAGTGATTGTAATTAGAAATAACAGCATTACATAGTAATTAATGGTAGTTAAGATAATCAGATAATTAAAATAGATATCACCAAGCAAAAGGATTTCCAGGAATTCGTGGTTCTTTATGTTCTCGATAATTAACGGTAATGACTACGACAATATAAAAGGTAAAATCAAAAGTAAACCCTTCATTATACCACAAAATTTTGGCGAAAAAGGTTTGTTATTTAAGAAAAATGAGTTTCGCAAGTTCCGAAAAAGATAAACGGAAGTTTGTGAGTGATGATAATTTTGTGTATGTATTTTCAAAGAAAACTACCTCTGGTGAAAATTGTATATGGGTTTGTGAAAGAAGAGGAAAATGCAAAGGTCGTGTTTGGACTGCAGGTGAGTGACAATAATAATCATAAATAAGTGAAATCCAAATTGAAGGTGTTGACTAAAAATTGAATAAAAATTCTAAACCTTGGCCGTTGAATTTATTAAATCGCTTAAATTTAAGACACTAGTCATCATCAGTAACAAGTAGTAACTACAAAACTAGTAGTATCTGTAAAACTTAAAACGATTTAATAAATTTCATGGGGAAGGTATAGAGATTTTACCCAACTTCCATTCAACGTTTACTCAACCCCATATGGAGTTAAAATATGTACATCTACTTATTATTGAAATCTAATTAAAATTTCTGTATGTGCAGGAGATTCAACGAATGTCACCCGTAATGTTGTTCCACATAATCATGCTGCTGATGCCACAAGACCAGATACTTTGCGTGTACTGCAAACTTTGAAAGAAAGAGCAGCGAATACGGAAGAAACGACACAACAAATAATAGCAACTTCCTTGGAAGGGGTTCACGATAACATTTTGTGTAGTTTACCTAGGAAGGATACCATGAAACAAATGGTTCGGCGAATTCGAAATGAAGATAATATTCCTCAGATTCCAATGGATGTCCAGCATTTGGTAATCCCGCGGGAATACGAAATGATAACCATTAATGAGGAAGAACAGCGATTCCTCCAGTATGATTCCGGCCAAAGCATATTACCTGGAAGAAAGCTAATTTTTGCAACAGCAGAAAATTTAAATATTTTGAGAAGTGATAAGTGATATGCAGATGGTACATTTTCTGTTGCACCAAATTTGTTCTACCAATTGTATACAATACATGTACAGCACAACGGAACCATAATACCAGTAGTGTATGGCTTACTGCCCAACAAAACGAAAGGTACATACAGAAAGCAGAAGAATTAAAACGTATTTGTCCTGGATTACAACCAACACAATTGTTAGTTGATTTTGAAATCGCTGCAATGGAAGCGTTCCAGGAAGAATTTCCCGAAATTGAAGTTTCAGGGTATTTCTTTCACTTGGCACAAAATATGTGGAGAAAAATTCAATCCAGGGGATTGCAGGTATTGGTCTTATAATTCTTCATTATCGCATTTTCATAATTTTCTTTTACAGGTTAACTATCAAAGAGACCATGTCTTCGCTTTATGGGTGCGAATGATTACCGCCCTTGCCTTTGTACCGCCTACAGAAGTGCCAGATATTTTTGACACCTTGGCCGAAAACGAAAATTTTCCACCAGAAGCTCAGGAGCTAGTAGATTATTTTGAGGATACTTATATTGGTCGCCGTGGACTTAGACAAAGGCGTCCTCCTACATTTCCCGTTGCTCTATGGAATATGTTTGACCGCACAATACTAAACCAGCATCGGACGAATAATCACGTAGAAGGATGGCATCGCCATTTTCGTGGAATATGTGATAGTTCTCCAAACATTTTTAAATTTATTAGTGCCCTAAAAAAGGAGCAAATACTAAACAATTACCAATTAAACCAATTTAGAGCCGGAGCACCTGCACCCAGGCAACATAAAACTTATGCTGCTGTGGCTGAACGCTTAAGATGCGTAGTTTTAGATTACCAAAACAGGGACTCCTTGGATTTTTTGCGAGGAATCGCGCATAATCTTGCCTTTTAAATGTTTAATTAAGTAGTTTTTAATTTTTTTTTTACATTTTCATAATAAATAAATATTATTTTTGTGGTTTAAATTTTTCTCTTTATACAGTGCGAGGGCGAATTGTCCTCAGGGGCGAATTGTCCGGGGGCGAATTGTCCGGGGGCGAATTGTCCGGGGGCGAATTGTGGGGGGGCAATTATCCAGGGGCGAATTGTGGGGGGCGAATTGTCCTAAAAGCGTTTAGACCCCTCCATCATTCGTTGAAGCGGACATTATTGCTGAAACAGATCCTGTTGAAGAGGAGGAGGAAGAGCAGGTGGAGCCAATTAATTTAACGCGATTACTTGATGACGCAGGCATTGCCGATGAACTGTTAGAGCAGTATGATCCTTTACCTCGCCACTATGTAGAATTACTGATCCGCGGGAACCAAGAACAAATCGATAATATATACGAACTTCGTTATGATGCACTTAGATAAATGGGCTATAGGAGATTCTCCGGTGGATATAGAAGGACTTAATCTAATTATAAAGGATGAGATATATGAAAGCACTCTGGGACTATACGAGCTGCTTATATTGAAAGAGCCGAAGAAGTTTACATTGAGGGATGAGACAACCGACGTTGATATTCTAGCTAAAACTAACGCATACAGGAAGAATCACGACCCTCACGGAGCAATTATAGGCACCAAGTTGTCTAAATACCGTAAGATTATTAAGCCGCAAATCAGCACGAAACGTTTCCATCGAGGCATCATGAAGAAGATATCGAATAGTCTGAAGGTATATGTATACTAGAATACTCATCGAGAGCTTGTTGAATGGCTCAAGCTATTGCATGTATCGAAAACAGCAGGTCATACTGGACAACGAAATCATTAGTATCGAAGAAGAGCTCCGAGAAGAAGGTATAATTGCATGCAGCTGCAAACATCAAATTAACCTGGTATGATAACTACGATATGCAAGGTAAAAGTCTTTGAAATATCTCTGAACCCATCCTAGAAGATGATGTTGCAACTAGGAGATACGTAGATGAAATAAATTTAAAACTGACGGAAGATGGTAATTACGATGCGGAAGGTAGAAGAGTCTGCAACGTCATCGATCCAATCATGGATGCGGATGTAGCCATCAAAAACTATGTTGGTTAGTGCCAGGAAGTTCTAGAGCTTAAAATAAAGAGTGCTATCGATTTATCGATTGCAAAATTATTGGCTGAGTGCGATCGTAAACTTGAGGAGAAAATTAATCGTATATACGGTGATATAAGCATTCTAAGCAGAGATATTTATAACCTAGAGAATAAGTTGCACTAGTAGTAATGTCTTTGAAGTTGGCGGTTGTCGAAGAATTGCATATGCCTGCGCAGAAGAATTTTATGAGGAAACGAACCATCGTTAAGCATCGGGATGATCTCTGGCAGACGGATTTAGCCGGATTTATTCCGTATGCTAAAGATAACCGCAATCACAAGTATATTCCAAATATTTATGGACACGCCCTCTAAAGTCGACGAAATTTGTCGAGCGATGAGTTCCATTTAGAAGGAGAGTAGAGCTCCGGATAACTTCCAATTGGAACAAGGACGTGAATTCTATAATAAACATTTTGAAGGGTTGATGAAGAGTTATGCAAACGATTCAGCTTTAGAGGTAAATACAAGTGGCTAGATGTGTTGCAGGAAGTTACTTCCGAATATAATAATAAAGTGCATTCCACGATTAGAATGAAGCCTAAAGATGTAACTGCATCAACATATTTACCGATGTTTCATAATATTAAGGTAATGGGGACAGTAAAATTTAAAATTTGTGATTACCTTCGGATTTCTAAATATAAATCAATATTTGCAAAGGGCTATACTCCTCATTTTTCCACCGAACTGTTTAAGATTGGTGAAGGTTGGTAATCCAGTTACATATTTACTGGAGGATCTCCAAGCTAAGCCGATACTAGATCAATTTTATGCTGAAGTACTACAGAAAACAGCTCAACCGGCTATATGTTCGATGGCTTGGTATGCATAAAACACATAATTCATGGATTCAAAACAGATTTTGTATAACATGTATATACTTTCTTGCAATAAATAATCTGTTATATAACATATGTATATTATCTTCTGATATAATAATAATAATAATACCAATAATATATAATTTTCTTAACCTGTAACATAATAATAATAATAACAACGATAATGATGATGATAATACCTAATAACGGTAATAAATAATTTCTTAATCTACGATGTAATTATAATAGCTGATTTCTTACTCTAAATCCTTAGTAGCGGGGATATTGCAAAGTCCTCAAGGCGGTGTATCGATGACATTAGGCAGCAAATACCTCCTGTCATGGCGATTGTTAAGAACGACTTTACGCTGTTCTATACTATAAACGTTGTAGCTTTTTGATATGATACTGCTTTGAGAGACGCTTGTAATGTCCCCGCTTCTTAGGCATTTTAAATAATCATTAAAACTAGTCCTATCTCTTACAACATAAACCCTAACACCTTTTAATTTTCTTACCTCATAATCCTTAAGTCTAAAGCTGTACGTTTTAGATGCCAAAGCCACCCATTCAGTAATTATTCTTCCACTTATTTCATCTTTCATCAACCTAATTACTTTATCATTGCATCTTGGAATGTTAGAGGGGTTGTCTGCAGGAAAATCAGAAGTGTCGAAACGCGAAATGTTGTTGCGTATAAGATCGCTATGCATCCTCACATTTCATCTCGTACATCAGGCTATCGGTATCCATATATAATAATTTCATGCAATCATCATTAAACTGACGTTGCATGAAATTATAGTGGAAATCGTACATTAATGTTTTAGAAATGTCTAAAATAGCCATTCCCACATATAGTGGCTTATTAAAGTAGATTTCCACCTTAGTTAACTCGATAGCCATCAATTCTTCATCAAATATCTCCCTGCTGTGGAAATTCGGCTGAGACATTTAATAATTAGCTCCATACCTATCACTCCACCTGGTGACAAGTTTGACGATACTATGATTTCTAACGTTTTCCATGGTTTTACGCAATTTGCGTTATTTAAGAGTTTTTTTCGAAAGAGTTAGTGTATTCTGCTCGCAACCCTGTATTCAAGTTTATATATGGTTTGAGCCAACGTGATTGGTTGAATCTAATCGCGTGATGAACTTTTTCAAGCACAAGACCCGATTGAAGACATTGCTTTAAATTGAGGTAATCAATGACATACTTAGTCTTAGAATGCAGCGTTGCGAGCAGTTTCCTGTTTTTACCACCTGGTGGAGTACCGTGTTCAACGCAAAATGGGATGTATTTATGACGATCACCCAAATTATCCGGATGTAATAGATCCACCTCTAGGATTAATTCTTTGCATGCATCATCCGGTAAATTCAAAATTGATTCGGAGGCTAGTAAATTTAATTGCCTCTCGCTATGCCACTTGAAATCATCCCGCGCAAACATTGACTTTGAGCCCATCCATATAAATTAACCATATCTGTGTAAAGGATATAAGACGATGGTTTGATGGGATCGTATTCGTCCATGTCAACATCGGTGAGCAGCTCCAGTCTAACTTTAGTGTAATTTAACATACACTGCCAGGTGTATCCGGGAGCAGTGTAAAAGAATGCCGGATCTAACTTGTGCGTTGTTATGCATTTATTTCTGAAATTTTTGAATACGTCAGCAAGTAGAAGCACATCACATGTCAGGTAAATATCGCTATAATGACCTAAATTTTAAATTTGAAACTTTTGCCAAACGTTCTGAGCATGCGGACAATCATTATCTGTGATATGTGATTGTCTCAACTTGCTGTAAAATTTATCTTTATGCGGAAGACAAGTTTCATTAAATTTAGTCCACGCATCTACATACTCATACGGATACACCCATTTTTTAGTTAATAACTGCAGCTGCTCATCATTCAAATGAGTTAGGGTGCTGCGTAAAATTTTGAAATCGTTAAATGATAGATAGGAGGGTAATTTATCTAGGAACTCGTTCATGAAGCGGTATGAATCTATAAATCAAAATTTAACTTTGGTGAATGATATCTAGCGTTCTTTAGTTTTAGGTAATAATTAAATGCGACCGGGGGGTGGCTTGGGAAATAACTTTTATCAGGAAGTGTGAATCATAACCGGAAAAAATTATGAAAAAGGAACTGGTATTGTTCGTGGAGCCTTATACCGAATGTTGCATGCTTGATGAGCACTACCTCTAAATTGACTGGTGAAATGACAATGAACTCTTACTTAAATATCATGATCTAAAAAGGAATGTTCGCAAATATGACAGTGGGTGAATGCATTATGTTCCAGCATTTGCATGTCGCTTAACATTTCCATAGGTAGGGGATTTCAAAAATGCTGCTGCAGACTACTAGCAATATATATCAGCTCGTTGCTAAACCAATTAATACACTCCTCACCCTCAACAATTGAAATTTTAATATTGAATCGTTAAACGTGCAGTAGATATAATATGCGATGCTGCATACGTTTGTTATACTTAACGGTATTTCGTGTTTCGTCATCTTTGAAATCCTTTACTAAATATTCCAAGTCGCAATATAAAATAAATGGCGCAGTCTGCTTAAAGTTATAATTTTTAAAATACACATTCGAACCTGGCTTTGGCATCTCTACCCTACATTTATTAAATAACTTACAATCTAATTCGTGATTACTTAATTTGGGAACTAGAATAGTGGAGGCATCTATCGCATAGATACAATTTATCTTTCTTCTTCGTTAACTAATCCCGATAAATTTTTGATTTAGTAGAAATGAAATTTAACGATTTCATCATCATCATCTTTAGTTGTTCCTAGTCTCGAACCGTTATCATCTATGTCGCTTTCAATTTCATAACTCTGCTGGATCATTAATAAATTAACATGCTCTTGCTTCTTATCTTCACACAAATAGACAGGTACTGCGGTATATTTAGTTGCATCTTTTCTAATAAGGGCATACACGTTTATGGATAAATTAGGATATCTTCAATATTTAAGATTTCGGCATAGTAAGGATAGTATTATTCACGATCACTGTGTAGGGTAGCGGGAAAGAGAACCGATGCTAAAGCCCACCCGAAACAGGTTTCATCATTATTTTTTTACGTTAATGACGCTTTTCTTATTTTTTATTTCTAGGGGTAAAGGAATAAAGGACGATGCCCTTATTAGAGTTATACTGTTTACGTTCACAGTTAACGAAATAATTTTTGATAAATCCCAACCACTATCCTGTTCTTCAAATTGAAGCAACCGCTCCATCAAGTAATCTACTACATGATTATTAAATAGTTTTTTAAAATTTTCATTTTCTAGATTAGCTCTTAAAATATTAAAATTTTTGGTCGTAAAACTAAATTCCCTATACACTAAATTGTCACCATCATCATTATTTAAAGCTGGTTTTACGAATGCCGCACAAAACTCTACATTTACTTTTAAAATATTATTATATATGCTAAAAATTTTCCTAATCGTAACTGCAAGTAACTTAATACTATCATTAAAAAATGTCCCTAAAGTTCTAGGGCCTAAATTAATTATGATGCCAGTGCTCACCATAGATTTGCAGGCTGTAGCAAATCCCTCCACTCGACTGTGCCCTTGATTGCGAGGGACCCCCCCGCAGCTGGTTTCCTCAACTGCTTTGCGAGTATTCTGTACTGCCCCAATTTTCCTGCAAGATTTATTTTATTGCCAATACTCAATGATAAGTCAGCAACGCATGTCTTGACAAGTTTTAAATTTGCGTCAATGATGTTGGCTATTTTGTTGATTTTATTTTCATCATGAGTATTGACATACTTATAAAAATTCATTTCTAGGGATGAATTAATTTTCTCAATTAAAGCCATCTCTAAAAATGAGTCATTAAAATGGATTAGTATAAATGGTAAGAATTCTATCTTTAATGTCTTGCGGTAGGAAGTAATATATGATTAAATCAATCTACCTTGCAATTTATCGATATAGTTAATGCTTCAAATATAAATATATAGCTTACCTGGAGCGATACTAGTAATTATAATAGCAGTCAAGCGGTGAGCACTTTTGTGGTAATTTAAATCTAAAAATTTACATATATATATATATATATATATATATATATATATATATATATATATTAATGCTTTAAGTAAAATGGCTAAAACATACCTGATTATATTCGTTGAACGAACTGCAGCAAATACGCAACAAGTAATTTTTATAATGGTTAGGAAACCTGAAATTTATTAATATTCTTATTTAATTATTATTATTTTTCAAACGTAATATTGATACACACCTGATGAATGCGTGATAACGACTAATAAAGAGCCATATGTTACATTGCTCTTATATACGCCTCAGGATGATTATAAAAGGTCAACCGTGATATCAAACGGTCGCGAATGCGTTATCAATCTTGCAATTTAGAAAAATACATTGTATGTATATAATTTCACAATAAATGTACTTTTTACATAGCTACCTATGTTTTCCCTCATCATTTGATATAATTACTTTCATGCTTGTTTTTTTTACTTCACATGATTGTATAGGAATACTGTGAAAGGAAATTGCTATTGTAAACAAGTGCTACAGTTGTTTGTTCATTTTGCATTCGAGTATTAAATTATAAGTAATGGAAGGTTACATATGATATAAATTTCGTTTCTATGCAAATGTAATTACATATTGTAACTATTTGTTTACTACTTTAATTTTATAAATAAAATGTAAACGTATGAATATCGTGTACACTTTCATCAATCTTAAACTATATAACTTGTCAAACAATGTACCATCAGTTAATACAATTTTCAATATTATTTTTATATATGATTTTATTTACAAATGCAAATAGTTTTAATTGTAATGCATAACATCAAAAGTCTTTTTCTAATTTTTTATTTGCAAAATGTACGGTTTCCGTTAGAATTAGAAAACATAACTGTAGCATTTACAGGATGTTATTAAATGATAAAATTTGCTTCTTTAGAGTTTATATTTATTTACAACACGTATAGCAATAAATAATGTTTCTAAACAATGCTACAAAGTAATTATCACAGGTTAAAGGTGAATATTCAAGACTAATTATCTGCTGCAGAGTTATCATATTTACGCTATTTATAGCAAATTCTAATCAATATTAAAACTACATCAACTAGAGCAAATATTAAACTTGAGACCAGGTAATAGTTACCTAATATGTAATCAATGAAGCCTAAAATTTTTATTAATTTTATTAAATACGTAAATAAAAAGCTTATCTCGAATATTTAATAAAATGAATAATAATTTTTAATTACATATTTACTTTTGAACCTATTCGTTCATAACAAACCTGATAATAATGAAGTCTAAAATTTATCGATAAAATTAATGATTCAGGTATAAATATATATCTTACCTTAGGTATAGCATCAATGAATACTATTTTATAAACAATGTTACATAGTAATTATCAAAGCAAACGGAGAATGATTTGGCTAATACAGTTAATACCTAGCTATTCTAGGATGACGATTCCAATACCTACCTATTGATTTTCTATATTAATTTTAGATTTAGCAACCGTAAAATTCGACGTGTGACGTCTGCATAAATATATATATATATATATATATATATATATATATATATATATATATATATATATATATATATATATATATATATATATATTCAGCATTCTGAATTACATATCTAACAAAGCTCGGCGGCCGAGCAGTGGCGTATACTTACCATGCCAGCTTTCCGTAGTTCGACTCTAGCGGCGAGCAAACAATTCTTTTCAGGGTTTATACCTCTACAACGCATCTTCAACAACGAATACAGGGAACGAAGGTGACTTCTTGTTCTTCAGCACCGGCAAAGAACTTACCTGCATGGCCCCTCGGCATGCAATATCCCCATAGGAAGAAGTCGAGGATCCATTCTGAAGAAGCTATCAGGGGCTAAAGTACGCGCGCAAGATGGCCGATATGTCTTCCATTGGGTCAGTCCTCTTAACATCTTTTCAAGATAGCCGCGAAGTCTCTCATTGGTCAGCAGATAGGCCAGCCCCTTGATAATATTATCGGGGGAGGGGCCCATACTCCTTTCCCATTGGTCCGACGTCACTGGGGCGTGGTCACGCCCTCGTCTCTCATTGGTCCGCTGCCGGAAGTGGGCGGGGCTTAAGTGATTGGTGTGACGTCACTTCCTGATCTAGAAGTCACCTAGCCTTACTACTGTCTCACGTTCACGGTATGTATTGTCTCGATACTACTTTATTTATATTAATAATTCTTTCTTTCATTACAGCTGACAACCATAGTGCCATTCATCTGGAATTATGATGTGATTACGGAGAGCTCTCTAGAAGAGCAGCTCGACCGGACCTACACTGAGGTTGTAACATTATACCTTGACATAGCGTTATAAGCCTAGCTATACTAAGTGGGTATGATCACGCCATTGTACATCTGTAGATGATAGTGGAAACTGTCGAAAAGGTAGCCGGACTTTACAAACTCCGAGTTCGTAAAGCAGCCCTTCGACAAGTGGTTTCTGGAAGTGATCGAGACAGGCATAGTAAGTATAACTGACAGAGCTCTCCTTGTACTCATGATTTATTATTTTCAGAAAAAACGTCGTCCCCAATAGTGCTACCCCAGACAAGACAGGCTGACACTAACTGACTGAGCGCGGCGACTACTATAGACAGACAAACGTACAAACAGAGAAACAGATAGAGAGACAGACAGACAGGTACACACCACAAGGTGTTCAACGGTGCTCAAATCTATCAATGATTCTGTGATCGTATACCATCATGTGCCGCTGATGAACATATGCTACTCCTCTTGAGGAACATCTTCCGACGATACGATTGAATGCTTCATGTGTGGAGTTCGAATAAACCAATGGCGGCCATCTGACACTCCGCTACCGGAACATCTCCGATGGGTACCACACTGTACGTACGCTCAATTAAGTGGAAAGGACCTTTTGCACTTGTACTAAATCCTAGAGAAAATCGTATATTTGAATCATCCACTGACTACATTTGTACATACAACAAATAAATTATTAACATATAGAATAGAAGTGTAGAAAATAACATGAGCGAGCCTTGAAAAAGTGAGATAGCTGTCTGAGTAGATAGGGCGCACAAATAGCCTTGGGGATGTGTTAAGTGTTAGTGACTTACGCATTTTTATACCTTGGAGTTGGGGTGACCTTGGAAATGTGCGACCTTGGGAAAGTAGTGCACAAACATGACCTAGTTATTTTGTAACTTTGAGCCGGTGGGACCTTGGAATTGTGGTGTATTTCAAAAGTCTCCAATCTTACCTACTACATTTATTTGAGCTTCAATAGGTCTTGAAGTGAAAGTAAGTGCATATCATTCGTGAAATAAAGTCGTTGGCTTGCATGAGCGCTGATAATCTTCCTATGTGAAAGATTGAATTTAAAAAAAAATGACGCAAGTGTGTAAGAAATGATGTAAGTGCAGAGGGGAATTAGTCAGTTTTAAGTTAGACGGCAGAAAGCTTTATAGCGGTTCGAGTTTATCGTATGTTAGTTATTGAAGAGGCAGACCAGTCCACCACGCATACAATCAGCCGACGTAGCAAACAAAGAGCTCACTGTGTATAGAACCTATGTAAATACATATAATAATAAAATTTCGTGTATATAATACCAGGTGTAATATCTCCTTAGTTCTGTGTAAATAGATTTTATAAATCCGTTAACCAGCTAGTTAAAAGCTTAAAGTCAGTGAACTTGCCAGTTGGGGATTGCTGTAATTGGCTATCGAGTAGAGGTGCAACGAGAGACCATCTCTTGTCGGACCGCAAGATTTCCAAGTTGATCTTCGCTGTGCAGGTTCGAGGAGGCCTAGAGAAATATCGAGGAGGTAATTCCTTTGTTTGCTGTGAAGATTAGTTTTTCTTTCCTTTTACTTCATTAGTATCATACAAAAATTAAGCCCGTAAATTAGTTAATTATGTACCGTTGAATATTGATAAGAGTAAAATTAAAAGATAGCCGTTAAATAGAAATTTTTCTTTGTTTCAAAATTAAAATTTATCAAGTACTATAAACAACTGTTAATGTAAATACAAGTTTTCTTTTTGTTATTCCGAAATTAAAACCTGATGAGTTTATATTAAAATGCACCTTTTAAACGGAAATTGCACTCAACATCTTTTATATTAATTTAGAGATAAGAAACCAAAGCATTCGAATAGACTTTAAAATTAGATCAATCTAATTAAGAGAGTTTTAACTAAAATAAACAAGTAATAATTAACACCGTCCTCATAAATTAGTTAATTTATTTAGTAAAAATTGCATTGTTAAATAGCAGTTTTGGTATAAATAAGTAAAGTTAAATCTGAAATACTTTCTATGAATTCCAACTACAAAAGAATGTATCTAATCTTTTACTATTGTAAAAATTTTGTGTATTTAAATAACTCGAACACCGATAGATGTGTCAAACAGTAATCAGCTTCTGGAATTGCGTGATTTTGAGTTGATAGAGGTGTTATTAATTACTAATTAAACCGTTGGATAGAATAAGTATTTTCATTAATAGAAACTGGCCGAATTTTATATCAATCGGTTTGTTATTTTACAAATAATAGTTTTAGCACGTTGAAATAAATACTAGCTTGTTGATTGATTTAATATCAATTAAAAGAAATTGTTACGCTGTCGCCTGATCGTTAAAATTGTGGAATTTCCAGCAGTTCCCCACTTTGAAGTGTCGTACTCTATATAGGTTAGTGCTTTCACAAAAAACTGTATTTTTATTGTTCTCACTGCGCTACGTATGTACGAAGCTGCCATTGTGAATTGATATGAGGTAAAGAATAGTTTAACAATTAATTAATCCAATTAAACGTAATAAAGACTCACTCTGTAATTAAGTTCGAAACCTAGTTGATTTGTTTCGATAACTAGCAAAAATCACTTTGCTACCGAGCACCGTTTTGGTTAAACCGTAATCTGTGAAATTTAAATAAATTCACAGAGTTCATATTTATTAAGAATAATTCATTTTCATCCATCATTGGTGAAGGAATTTTGTTTGTCAAAGGAACCTGTGACCTTTGTCTACCGTATCCGCTGTCCGTCCGTACTAATTAACTTTTAGGTACATCTTCTATCATAAGGATCAGACCCTGAATTTTATCCTCCACTGGGAGACCCGACGTAGCCGTTTGGGAAGCCGTACACGTTCAGAAGTGGACCCAAAGACCGCCTGAACGATAGGTTATCATAGGGTGGCGCCCGGATCCGTTTTCTAACCCCTGGAACGAAGAACCCGTCATCCGTATACCGCCCAGGAGTTGACACCGACAAAATAAAATACCGTAACTTATAAGTAAAATTAATAAACATATTTCTCAAACGAGTCTTCATTTTTGTGTTGGACTTCGCTGAGGGCAAGCTTCACTTGCTACCACCGAAAACCCATTACATTGCCTACTTATTTTGTTTGTGTTGGTTTTATGTGATTAACGTTTATTCATTAAATTATGCAGTTACAAGCGAATGAATGCATTTGTTTTTCATTTGAATGTTTCAAGCCATTAACTTTGATATCAAACTGCTTTTATCCATGCAATGAACGATTTATTATTGATTCTTTTGGTGTTTATTTTTATGTAAATTGTATTCAAAATTTTACGTTGTAGGATTGATATCTTTAAATGAACCGAATTAATTATTGTATTTTTGAGGCTTAATAAGCAACTTTATATTGAATATGTAATATTGCATTAAGTGTAGAGGAAGCCGCTCTTGCAAGATTAATTTCCGTTTAAGCGGTAAACTAACATTTTCAATTATAAGTGCAAGACCTTAAGAGTTTGAACTGACGCTGGTGTATATTGTGTGTACTATTCCTTTTTTCGATGTACCTAATATATTGATAGTATAATGAATTTATGAACATTACCTGTTATCTCATCCCTGACCGCAGTGAAAAGCTATTAAGACGGAATTTGGAATTTAAAAATTTAAGTATAATACGATTTAAGTCACGGTTAGTTTTGTTTACCGAATATTGCTTGTTTTGAAAGTGATCCAATGGTAAATTAGCGATCTGAAGTGATTCGTTTATTTTTTTAATAAAGCATTTGTTTGACGTAATAAATCAAGAGAGCTTTCTTTAGCGATTATTTAGTTTGTGTTTGTTTTTCTTTTAAGTTATTTTACGATAAAATTCTGTTAGATAACTAGTTTGCTCGCGCATGTTTAACTTTTCAATAATAAGCGAAGTATTTAATGTTTGTTTCTGCGTATTTTGTTTGTTGTTTAGATGCGTTGGGCTCACAGTAACATAAAGATAGGTTAAAGTAGGCCGTTGACCCAACAGCTGATTTGATCACACGCATTATTACTTTGCAGATATGTGGCTATTTTGTAGATTCTTACAGGTAGAGATCCCGGACCTTAACTACCGTACACCTGGAGTTAAGGTTAGCGAGTATTTGTCTGTTTAGCTAACTGTACCTTGCGTGCGCCCAGGTGTACTCTCCCGATTTCATTTTAACAACAGTGTGGCGTCTATTATTAAAACTATTTGATTATTTCTTTAAGTATGACAACCCCGATTTACGACTTACGGTAATACCTCAAGTGATGTCAAATTTTTAAACAACCTCGCGACCCATACATCTCACTGAGCAGTCATTATCTGTAACGCCCGGTGTTAATTCCGCTTTCACCTGTAACAATTTATTGGACACATGCTTACTTAGAAAATAAATAGCAATATTAGCACCTGAAGGAAAATCAACAAAATACATTGAAACATTTAAATGCAAATAATTCAGAAACTAATAAGTTTAGGCGACCTAAACAGTACCTTTTTTGTGTGAAAATTGAACGTTCTTTTAGATTTTTAACATTTTCAAGCATAGCTCAACAGATTAAAAAAATGTTATGATTTACCTAAATAATACGGTAAAACTAGCGCTCTCTACGAGCAATGTCAAAATAAGCTCCAAACTCGTAACACTCACACCAAAAAACCTAATACTTTCAATTTTCAGGATTTACCACCCTGTATCTCTTAAACCAGCGACATTCGTATAAAGGCATGATGAGCTCAAACATAATATTTTGGTGTCTAATATCATCAGCTTGATCTTGGCGTATTCTTTCTGATTCACCCTATATATATATATATATATATATATATATATATATATATATATATATATATATATATATATATATATATAAATATATATATATATATATATATATATATATAGTGATATTGGGCCAAGCCTAAAGGGGTAGTTCCTCTCTTAAATATAAGTTGAAAAATAAATTTCAACTCAAAATGACTTTTCAGGGTGTCACAGTTTAAAGAAATATGACAGTTTTTGGTTATGACTCGTGTAAATTTAAACTGATTTTGATGGAACTTGGCACAAACAATTAACAAATAAAGATCTTGAATTTGGGTAATTCAGGTGTTTTAGATGTTTTTCAGTGGCATAGATATTCGGGGTTGGCGCCACTTTTCCCCTTACATCTTTTGCGCTACTGCATTTTTGGTTTAAATTTACACGGGTTATAACCAAAAACTATCATATTTCTTTAAACTTTGACACCATGTATCTTTTAAGCAAGAGTTATTCTGCGTTAAAATTTATTTTTGAACTTATATCTAAGTTTGACCCAATTTCAATGTAACACCCTATATATATATATATATATATATATATATATATATATATATATATATATATATATATATATATATATATAAACAAGGTGATCTAAATCAAGCGCGCTCCTTTGGTAACTTCTTTATTGTTAAAGCTGCAACATCGGTTAAACTAGAAAACTGGTATAATTTTTTGCGCTGATTGCAATAATGGAATTAAAAAAACAATTGAACGTCGCTTTTTTGAGTTTTTAGAGAAAATAACATTCTTTTTAACCAAATTCTTTTATTGTTTGTCTGCGCCGGCTAACTTGTTTATTAAAAGGAATGATTATTGTTATCAATTACCCAATTTATATTCAATTTGATTTGCTTAAGATGTATGTAATTTGTAACTCTACTGAGATTACTTCTTTCAGTATTAAAGCTTTTAGTATTCGTAATGGTTAATAATGAAAATAAATCAAAACGTTATACTTATCTAATAATTACAAAAACCCCAAAATGCAGAAATGCTTTGCTTACATTAACACATAAAAAACAATCCTATTATTATATGTAGTATTCTTATCATCTGAAACATGCACAAAAGATTTCTATCAACAATGAAGGAAGTGGGTTTCATTCAGCGTTGATATTCAAATTTACAGGAAAATAAAACACATATACGTTTCTTTATTATACAGTTTGCAATCTTACTTGTCATTTTTTGAAGGCCAATAGTTAGACGATTGGTTACTATGCCACCGCTCTGGAGCCTTATTCCCTTGTTCCCCAATCTCCTCTGTGGAAGCTGGTCGCTGAATTTCAAAACTCCAAATTATCTTTCCGACAATTTGTTGATTCGGTGGATATTGGTTGGATATTTTTATAGTTTTTAATTATCACTTTAATTGTTCATGTTTCACTACGAATCGCCTGCAATCTCAAACAGCAATGCTCATCGTACAAACTAGTTGTTATTGCTTTCGTGTTATTCTTCTTTATTGACTGATTAACCAATTTAGGCCGATCACTGTATTTTATATCGTCCGTTCACCCTTTAAATGTAGTCATGTGGGACTTCCAATAAGCACAAAATGCGTAATTTATTTCTTTACAGCGTCACTTTTCTTCTTATCACTTATTTGGCCTTATATGCACTTTTATTCACTCTCGCCTTTTATTATTTTAATCAGGAAGGTATTCTTACTTCTTTCCTATTATACACTAAATTTGATCTTACTTTACTTCTTAATTTAGACGGTAACATGACTTTATACTACGGTCACTCGTGCCACGGCAACGATCACCCTTTGGTTAATTTCAACCAACTCTAATTAACTAACTACTCACTTAACTGCAAGTGATGTTAACGGTTCATTTCCCCTCTTCTACAACTCATTTATGAATTTTCAGATTGCCGCGTTTACTTTAAATACTTTCTAATTAAATATGTACATTACTTATTGAAGTAATTTCAAAAGTCTCTTATTAATATTAAATAAACGTACCTATAAACAACAAACAATCATTTCCCATTCTATAAAATAACACAAACCATAAAATATCATATAACTTAGCGCGAAATTTAAATTTCTCAGGCACTCGTTACAGCCGCAACAGATTTCATCCACCATAGTCAAGAAGTAGCCCAATTCCCATTCTTGGTGAAAGTGATACGTTTTTGATTTCTATGGAGCAGATTTTTGAGGATGTACAAGATAAAGTTAAAATGTTAGTAATATAATTCGTATAATAATAAAAGAAGGAATATAGAACTATACTAACACCGACTACTACTAGTGTGTAAATATATTATTTATTTATGTAATGATGCACGAAATTATAGAATGAACATTCTTTTTAGTTTTTCTTTATTTACTCATGTCTTTGGTAGGTACCTACTTAGTAGGTGGGTAATTCACTTTTTCCTCTGAGTACAATAATAATTGTTTTATTATACGCTGCAAAAATCAGCGAGCACGCACCATTCGTGCATAACTGTAATATACGCGCGAAAACTTTGTGTAGCACTCTTCGGCAGAAGACACACGAGCGCGGCACGAAATCTACCTCTTTCGTTCGGAAATGGTCGACTTTCTTAAATGTGCTTGTGCTTACTTATTTATACTGTTGTTATGCATTGGATGGTCGATGTAACGAGTATATAAAAGTAAATAACAGTGCATTAACATATTTCGTACTTATTTCTTCATTTGATGTTCTTTCAGCGTTTCTCTTCAACCACTTATTCACAGTGTATTAGAAGCGATGCAGGGTCTTATCGTAATTTACATGGGAGTCGGTGACGATATTCTCTGTCGTCAACTGACTCTGATTGAGACCCTTCCCGCCCCCGCGGCGCGCGCGCTTCATTCATCATTGTCCGTCGCATGGTGAAGAGAAAAGCAGCTACTGCGTGGTAGAGAGGAAAAATAACGTGATCTGCGTAACAGTTGATGATTAGGTCGCACGGCCCGATCTACTTTTTTACACATATATATTGTTATTATTATATTATTCTCAATTCATTTCAATACTGCATGCATCATCAAGAGATAATATGTAAGTAAAATAATAAGTAGTTATTGAAAGATGTGGTGGATATCTCCGAACCGAGTTTCGTGAAATTAGCTGAAATTAGTCGAAATATTTTAAAGAAAATCTAATTTCTTTTTTTCCACTTTGACACCCAGTAGCCCGGTTGTTATCAACTTTTGGACCAAGGTAAGTATAGCTAAATCGACTTATTTTGAGGTATACCCTACGTGGAAGAGTGTTGTAAGACCTTTCCGTGACACACTGTATAATTGATATTTCTTTATTAAAATTTGTTTGGTTTAAAGGTAATGAGGTTTCTCTATGTGCTAATGATCTATATTCTGGTAAATTACGTGTTTTATGAATCGTATGTAATTGTAACGTTTGTATGTGTAGTTTTCTGAATATTGAGAACTCAGACCTGTTCTGTATATTAATTTTTATGGATAAATCTAGAAAATTAATGCCTCTATTTTGTTTTTTCTCTATTGTAAATTTTATGTTAGAATGTAAATTATTAATATTAATTAAAAACTCATCAATAAAATCTGATGAACTGTCAGAACATGCTAAAATATTATCAGCATTACGAAACGAATTTACAATCTTTTCAAAACATTTAATTAATAAATTTGATCTTTTAAATTAGCTATAAAGGTATTAGCTATAATTGGAGAAATTGGACTGCCCATAGGTAAGCATAACATTTTTTTGTACATAAGTATTATTGTATTTGAAATAATTTCGATTGACACAGAGCTCAAATAATTGAATTAGCTGAATTGTTAGGTAATTCAAAATTAATATTAATTAAAAAATTATTTAATAAACGCATATATGCTTGAGGGGGTATTTAAAATATATACTAGTAACATCAAAACGTACAAGTATATTATACAGGGGTAATTTTATGTTTTGTGCACTTGATGGCCCTCCGTCTCCTATTTGCTCGAACATTTCTCAGAATTTCAGTTGTCTCAGATTGACAGGCTTCTCTTATTCTTTGCTTCAGTTCATCGCCATTTCGCAGGCGAGTTTTGTACACCTTTTCCTTCAGAAATCTCCACAGAAAAAAATCGAGAGGTGTAATATCAGGAGATCTTGGAGGCCAAGACAATAGATTTAAATCATTTTCTACAGCCCTACCGATCCATTTGTTCGGAAAATTGCTGTTTAGCTAATCTCTTACACGTGCGTAGAATTGTGCTGGGGCGCCATCTAATTGAAAAATCATCCGATGCCTTTCTTCAAGCGGCATATCGTCCAGAACGTTTTCAAATTCTGTGTTGAGAAAATCAAAAAAATTGTCGCCGTTGATGTTGTTCTCAAAGAAGAATGGTCCAAGTAACCGGTAGCATACTATTCCACACCAAACATTAACCTTTTCAGAGTAGTGGCTACGACACTCTACCGACCAATGTGGGTTCTCAGTGCTCTCATATCGAGAATTTTGAGAAGTAAATATCCCGTTTGTTGTAAATACTGCTTCATCAGTGAAACAAGTTTTCTTCAAAAAATCTCTAAACACCCTAAAAACAATACACAAAAATCCAAGCGCTGATTCATGTCTCTTTCCATTAAAGTGTTAATAAATTTTGGTTTAAAAGGTTTAAATTTGTGCTTCTTTAGTATCTTTCTTGTAAACGTGGTGGTTACATTCAAAGTCCGGGATATTTGTCTAATGCTTTGCTTGGGACATTCTTGTATATAGTAGTATGTCCAACTTTTTTCCATCAAGATTGTCATCATCCATTCTCAGTTGTTCAGGTTCTTTAAAAAATTTCAGATTGCAATTTCGAAAATTCCGCATAACATGAACCACAGTTACATGGGAGATGTTTGATCTTTCGGGATAATTATTATTAAATTCTACAGCAGCCTGGCTGTGGTTCAATAATTATTTCCTACAATTAGTACTATTTCTACCTTTTCTTGATTATTCAACTTCATTTTCATTCAAATAAGATTTGAGTACGTAAATAAATATGACATTACGTTAAGTGTTCAATTCACCCTATGGATACGTAGTCAAACTGATAAATAAATTATGCTACAAATGACAGTAGTATAGCTACACCGATTCTAGCTCACTTCGTCTATAGCAAAGTAATTTCTTTTCAGAGGTCAAGGTCATTGAAGGTCATCGTACACATTTGCTACGCCCAAGTACATAGATTTCAAGGTCAAGGTCATGCGGATTCAAGGTCACTCAAAGTTCATTGGCCCCTGTCTCAAGGTCATGCAGCGTTCCCAGCCCATTGACCGTTTAAGTTACATGCTCGCATATTATTCAAGGTCGCGAGCGTTATACTGTTTGTGTTCACAGAGAGAATAAAAGAGTGTTCTTCAAGGTCACGTGTACCATAGGGATCCACTTTTGCGCTTTCAAGGTCAAGGTCATTGCGTACGCACATTGCCTACATGTTCTTCAAGGTCACTCGTAAACGTACGCATTCCCCGAATCAAGGTCACACGTTCCCTGCATCAGATATAAGCGTTTTGGCTCAATTGGGGGTAAAGGTATATAAGGATGCCCTATTCTTAAGGGTCACGAGAGTTATACTGTTTGTGTTCACAGTCAAGGACATCACGTTCCCTGCATCGAAGTTAGTCTTTTTCAAGGTCACACGTTTCATACATCGAAGCATGTTGTTCAAGGTCACCAAGCAATTCTTGGAGTTTGGTCAAGTCTATGTGGTAATTCCTAGAAATCATCTTCAGGGGTATCCCAATCTTAATAGATGGGCGATACTGGACTTCTCCACGTCAAGGTCAAAGTATATTCTCACCATTTTCAAGTTCGTGGAAGGAATTGTTTGAAATTTTTCAACATAACGCTCTTTTCTAAGGTCACCAAGTAATTCTTAGAATTTAGTCGAATCAAGGCCATGTGTTACTCCTAGAAGTCACCTGCAGACAGATTGTTGTCTAAGCTAACCATGTCTTAAGGTCACCGTTGTCAGTTCACTGACCTTTTCAGAGCCACCTATTCAGGGAAACAGCTATCTGTTTCATGTAAACAGCTATCCGTTCAAGGTTAAAGTTCATTGATCTTTTTAAGGTCATCATGAAATTGCAAGGTCACGCCCTCAGCAAAGTTCATTGACCACTGTGCAGTCAAGTGGTTCAGGTCAAAAATAAGCTTCTGGCTTTGCGCAGGACACTTTACACCTCTATTTTCAAGGTCAAAGGTGATCCATTGTTCAAGCAATTCTTAGAATTTGGCCGACGCTTCAAGGTCAAAGTCTATGTTTAGAACTGTCAGGGGGCGCGAGTGATCCTTTAAGGTCACCAAGGTGTTAGCTCTTAGAAATCAACCTGCAGGGGTATCACGTCGTAGGTCGGCTCTGACAAAAATTTATTGGTGGCAAATGTTGTTATAAGTGTCTTAAAACATAATTATATGTATTAGATTTAAGAAACTGTATTGAATAATTAAAAAATAAAGACTTTAACTGTTGTGAATATGGTGTTTTCTTTCATGTAAGTTAAACATACGTAGCTTTCACCAGTTACCCCCACCATTTGCTTTAAATTTCAAGGTTACACATGTTATAATTCGTAGAAAGCTAAAAATAGAATTTTCAAGATTCCTATCCTGTCCGATCTTATTCGTATTTTAACCTTGAATGCAACTGACGCATCTATATAAGGAGAGTGCAATCATGATGAATAATTGTACGCTAAACCTAAAGTGCTGTGAAGAGCAATTACATATTAGTCATATTTGTTAAAGTTATAAATAGATGTCTGACGTTTGCATCCAAGGGAAACTTATGCTTCGAATTGTACGGTTTAATTAAAGTACACATGCGTTCTTGTGCATTTAAAATTCGGAAATTGAACCCTTTTTTCAACTCGATTTTGAAAATTGTGCGTATGTTTTGCGAGTACTTATAAGTAGTTAAAAGTTAGGTACGTGTTCACGCTATAGAGACGGTGATTGTAATAGTTGATGTACCGGGATTCAAAATGGTAAAACATGTATTTACTCCTAAAGAGCTAGCAACATATAATGGAAATTAAGCTGCCCATTTTGTGTTCAAACCACAATTTCCGTGAGACGTCTTAGATGTGGAACTTCAACGACAAGTCACCTGGTTAATAAATAATCACAACTGCATCAAATGGGGATCTGGATATGTCTCTACACATCTCTTTCCACATATACTTGATATGTACGTTAAAGGGCGAGAAAAAGCCGAGTACACTCCAAAAACGTTGAGACAGTCAGTTATAGAAATTGAAGAGCAATCAGCTTTACCCAAAATGAAAACAACTTGTTTCTTTCATTCACAAACCACTTGTAATTTTGCTTTGACTAATGTACACTTTTTGTACAATAACTACGTAATAAAATACTTACCTTTTTTGGGATTTTTTAATGGTGTACTTTAAATTATACAATCTAAACGTTTCGATAACACTTACAGTTATCTTCGTCAGTATTAATGTTTGTTAAAAATTGTTAAAGATGTAGTATACAATTTTGTCAAATTTGAAAAATTTAATTTTTCAAATTTTAACTTCGATGCAGGGAACGTGATGACCTTGACTGTCAACACAAACAGTATAACTCTCGTGACCTTGAAGAATAAAGCATCTTCCTATATACCTTTACCCCCAATTGAGCTAGACCCATTATATCTGATGCAGGGAGCGTGTCACCTTGATTCAGGCAACGATTGCTATTGTGATACAACATTCTTGAAGAGATCATTGTTACCATTCTACAAACTATAGCTGGTCAACGGTCCTCCGAGTTATGATATCAACGTATTAATGGTCTCTGAAAAAACAGGCGAAGATGTACTATTTCTAATACTTCAACTGGGATCCTCTCATCACTAAAAATAACTAGGTGTATGTTTAATATAACACTCAGTTCAATAATGATACCCAGGCAACACACGGTTGCGTTTATTTTACTATATTTTTTCTTCTACTTGGATAATAAGCTCTCACTTTGTGGAAAATTGCTGATCCTTTACCGAGTGTTTTAAGAAAGTTATTTGTTACTCCAACGAATTTACCATCACAAATATAATATCCAATTTGTTGGATTAGTGTTTTTGCTGATCTTATTGAACATTCAACGTAGCACAGTAAATCTAATTTTGTTTGTGTTTAAAGAAAAAACAATAGTAGACACCTAAGTGTATTTTTGTTGCTGTTATTAATTTTGGCGTTTAGATTGCAACTCGTTTAATTTTGAACTGATACATTAGTTTTAAGGAGAGCTCTTCTTGGAACTTCGGTTTATTTTAGGTAATTAATTTTGAAAGGGTTTTGTGTTTATGTTTTCTAGGGCTTCGCTGGATGTCGAGCATGCCAAAGAATTTCTTTTTGTTTGTGTATTCATTGGTTTCATGTTAATATAGGTGATAAGTGTAACATTACTTAGCAAGGTAAGTGTATTTCTACAATAACTTACAAATAAATGTTCAGATTTTCACATAAATATTTCTCCAAACTTAAGATAACGCTTGTATAAATAGTATTTATCCATAGAAGCGTACGGTTTATTGTCACGGTGACGTAGTTTACCCCGATACGACGTTGACACAGGTCAGTGTGGAAGGAACTATCGTGATAGGGTGTTCATCCCCTCGCAATCCAAAAAAGGATCATATCATTGTTCAATCCTCACGAGACTAATTTATCTTTACGTGCAGTGGTCCTTAGGGATATATCGAGAACTAAAACGGCGTGAGTGTTTAAAGTATCAAGTGCTCTCGTCATTCTCTGGAGAAGGTTTCGCTTTTATTTTTCGTAAAAATACAACGTTCGTTTCAAGGTTTCAAACATTAAGTTTACGGTTCGCCGAAAATCAGATAACCTGCTGTAAATAAATGAAGCTTTTCGTAATTAAAAAATATTAAGAATTATTCAGAACTTGTACATTATTAGTGTAAAGATAATAAGCAACGCGCTGTAAATAATCCAATCCAGCTTGTGGTGTTTAGTTAAGGAGAATAAAATTAAGTGAACGGATTTCGTGTTAACGTAAATATTAGCGTGTACGCGATTCTTTGAGATTCGAAACAAAACGTAAGCTGCAAAAGGAAGCAGTCACCAGCTGTA